>JASDQU010105591.1:93778-114682 GCA_032191745.1 Picea mariana
AATCCTCCAAATTTGTAGTTAATAAGTATAAACAGAGCCAATGCCGTCTTCCGCTTTCCTTTCATGAGGTTGCTGCTCTTCAGCATGGCGGCCAGGCCGTAATATTTGTCCTCCAAAACGGATACGACGCTGGCGAGGCACCACACCATAGTTATATAAATTTGGGGGCAGAAGACGATCACAATTACAAGAATTACCAAAGGAAAGGCCTCCGATTTCAATCTATGATCAGCGTTTCCTCCCACGGAGAGAAAGAGGATGGAGGGAAGAAGATGATGAGCAGGAGGTGGAAGGCCAATAGGGAGGCCGTCAAAAAGACAGAGGAGATTACTAAAAATGTTAACGTCATGCGTTTCCAGACCCGCGGAACATCGGCTCTCAAAACCCTAACGTACGACAATTTCAATTTCTTCGTGTTGGCGGTGTAGATGGATGCCACAGTGTACACCACTGCGGCCGTGGACAACTCCCGCAAGGCTAAAAGGAAGGCTATATCCGCTGCTAGGACTACCACAAACTCCCTCCATTCCCAGACCAACTCACGCTGAGTGGTCTCGCCAGGGAGGAGGATTTTAATAAGAGGGCCATCGATGAAGTACTGCCCCAGACTTGCAAAAGTGAGGGGGAGAAGCAGGGTGAGAGCGAAAGCCCACATAAGCTTACTACGGGAGGAGCCGAGGAGGATGTTGAAGACCTTTCTCACGATTCCCAAAGCGCCAAGTAACTGGAGTTCCTCTGTGGCCTCTTTCTCCATTTTTCAGGGACCTAAACCTTTCCTCTTCTGCTTCTTTTCTGCCAATTAAGATATCTAGACTGCTCCTACTGGGGTGAGTTATGAGGTTTAATAGTGGTATTGTTATTACACTTAAAGGCGTACATTTATTGATAATGGACAGATTTAATACGGGTTTAGTGCTTAATAAGTTTTTTATGGACAGGATTAAATATGGCTGGAATATTCTTAGTAGTGACACAAAATAAATGGCTGTGATTTCAATCATTAATTTTCTAGCTATTATAAAGACATCAGTTTATGTGTTTACTTTTTTACATTTACCTAATCATATATAAAATTACTTTGATAGCTAATTGATTGCCACTTAAGTTATTAACAGAAATTAAAATATTAACACCAGATAAATAAAACTCAACTATTTATTTGTTAATCAATAATAAAATTATAAAATTTAATATATTCTTTTAAGGATTTTTTTCATCTTATCAACCTTTCGACGTTAATCAACCACAATTATGTGGCTATACTAATTATTATATACAATAGATGATGTTTGAAAGCTGCAAGAATGGGCCGGACTTCCTCTATTCATGCGACGAATGTATTACCAAAACCCATTCTTTTGTCACAGAAAACCCGCTCTTAGACTTTATCGTGTTGTTTTTATCTTTTATTTTTTTTAATCCAAGATCTGCACTCTCTCTATTGACCTTCTTCCTTGAACAATCCCTGCAGCAAGTAGAAGAATGCATCGTGCCAAAAGAATGATCTCGATGACGACGAGTGACATTTCGTCAGAGCGAGTTACATAGAACGCTCAAGTATTCAATTACCTGTATCAATTTATTTAGTGTGTATGATGTTTTTTGTTTTCAATACCACAGTGGAGGCTGCTATTTTCAATATTTTATTCTATTCATCCCACCACCAAAATAAAAACAAGGGAATGGAAATTTCAGTAATCAATATAAAAACAATCCAGATTATGAGCACGATGGAACATCTCAATTTTAAATATACATATATGATTATCACATCGTGCAGAGATTTGTATTTTGGGTTTAAAAAATTGGTTTATGTTAATTGAAACAATTTTGTAAATTTTTTATATCCCTCTTTTACGGTCAAGGCTCTCTACAAGTTTTCATTAGATATAAAGTGTAGTGCAATGTGAGTTGTCAATAGAAATAAAGTGCAGTGCAATGTGAATGAGAGATGTTTGTAAGTAAATTAAAAAAACAAAATTGATTGAATTTTTTTATTATAAAATATTACTTTAAAATAATTAAAATAAGATTAGTTTAGATTTATTTTAATTATGGATTTTTCCTAAGAGATCAATTTTTTAAAGGTGCAAACATTTCTTTAAGTGTTGAATTGTAAAAAAGATTTACAATGCAAAGACTCATGATAGATGTGGACTTAAGGTGGATCTATGGTGGTATTGAAAGCGTAAATCATCCCTTTCTTAGATTTTCTAAATAGGCTTGAAATTGGATGAGCATCCACTAAGCAAAATGATGATTATTTTTTTCAATATTCTCATTATTTCTATAGGAAAATATTTAATCCCTCAATTTAAAACTTAAGATGTCTAATTAAACCTAGAATGTGTTTTTTCTTATTAAAAAAATTCAACATGCTTATGTGAGATTTGTTCACCTTTAAATATAATCTATAATTGGGGTGATTGAGCTTATATTTGGATCTAAAAATGTTTGTTAATCTAAAAAAGTTTTCACTTCTAAGGACTTGATTCCTCCTAACTTATAATAGATATGGCATTTAGATGAATTTAAATTGATTCATTATTTCCCATGCAAACTTTATGTTTAATATATATATATATATATATATATATATATATATATATAATTTAAAGGTTGAAATGTTTTATTATGTCTCATATTGGAATATTTTTTTTATTAATATTTTTTAGCAGGTTAAGTGTGTCAATTCTATATAAAAAATTGAAGGAATTACCTCTCTTTGCATATAAAGTAGATGTTTAAATATTCTATTTATGGCTGATATTGAAATATTTTATTTATATTAATATTTTAAAATGTCACATCTTACTAAAGCCATTTTCTTCCCAATAACACATCTTTTACTCAGAGTTTCTTTATACATAGATAGATTTTAATTAAACTATACAATGGAATATTTTTTTGTTATTAATATTTTTTAAGTGTCATGTGTCAACTTCATTTTAAGCATAGAAGCAAATATTGTTGTCTCTATATAAAATTGATATAAAATTATTTTACTTAAGGTGGATCTTGAAATATTTTATCTATTATTGATATTAAAATAATTTTTTGTTACTAATATCTTTTAAATAAAGCATGTCACCTTCATATTGAGCACATACTATTTCCCTCATATTAAATTGTAAAAACCATCTTTCAACACAAAAATAAAAATTATATTCATTTTAATTATGATATTGTAAACATTAAAAAAAATTAAAAATTAACATTTTAATAATTTTTATGTTTAATAATACGTTTTTCATTAAAATAATTGAAAATTAAAACATTTATCTAAAACAATTAAATTTTCTTTTAAAAATTATAAATTTAGAGTCATCTCTATATCAATAACAAAAGGGATATAAAAGAGCAATGAAAATGAAACAAAAATGTTTTGTTAGGTTTTTTCATGTTAGCAAGAAGATATATCATTTATTTAGAGTTTGCATTCAACAACTTTTTATTTAATGTTTTCTTTAAGAAAACATATTATATTCTCATAAATTCTTTTCTTTTTCTGACGAGGTACACAAGAGCCTCATGAGAGTAAACCTTCAACATGAAAATTCGGATTTTGAACCACCTAATTCTAAGGTTATTGTGATCACCGATAATTATAGCAACGACTATGGCTATGAAAACTCCTCACTAATGTCTTCTCAATGTGTGTGTCATAAGGTAATGGAATTCTTGTCAATGAATTTTCCTAGACATGCTGTAAGGTGCACTCCCAAAGGAGGAGAGCACATGTCTCGAGGAAGACCAGTGTGGTGCTACCACAAAGGTGAACCTCCTTCCAAATGCAACACACTTCACTATAAAGGCCAGATGGAGCACATCTTTACCTGAGAGGTTGGGCACAAGTCCTAAGGACTAGGAACTGGTCAACTAAGATAGTTGTTAGGGTTTGGGACCTTTTCTAGCTATTGGTTAGTTATAATTGGTCCACTTTTGATCATAACCATTGTATGTTTAGCCTATCCTATATAAAGGCTTCATATTCTACTAAATAAGATGAATGACCTTCATTTTTCTTACTCATAACCTGTGTTGTTTTTTTAATTCTCTATGAATATTCTTTGGCTTTCTCTGTAATATTACAGATCAAATGGTATCAGAGAACCAATCTAAGGTTCTTTCGCTCCACTAGTCATAGATTTTAGTGGTCGATCTAGGAAAACCCATATCCCTTCCCGAGATGCACTAGGGTTGGCATTTTTTTTTAGGTAAGGGATGCACTAGGGTTTATTTTCATCATCCTCTCTCCCTCCCAATAGGTGCGCTAGGGAAACATCCTCATGCTCTCATCTTGGGAATAATTTCATAGGTGCACAAGGGAAACCCCCTCCTCCTCTCAGCTCAAGAAAAATTCCATAGGTGTAATAGGGAAACCCCCTCCTCTCAGCTCAAGAAGAATTTCATAGGTGTGATAGGGAAACCCCCTCCTCCTATCATTTATTTCACCCTACTCTCATTTTTGTCAAGTCTTTCAGAGGTGCGTTAGGGAAACTCCCTTCTCCTCTCTTTTGAGTTTGTAGTCTAGAGGTGCGCTAGGGTTTTTCCTCTCCTCCTCTCTACATATTAGTGGTGTATATTTTAGATATGTACAAAAGCAACATTATTTTATGAATATCATGCCTCTAAGAAGGGAAATTTAGAGGATAATTCCTCTTCTATCAACTCTTCCCCTATGAAAGAGTTGCATTTGTCTCTTCATGAGCTTATTAGATTGCAACGTTAGAATCCAACTCCTTTGCAACTGGATGCACACTTCCAACTTCCTAATTTCTCTGGGCAAATCAATGGGAACATTGTGGACTCCTAGATTTTAAGTCTCTCTACATACTTCAACACTCGTCACGACATCTCTCATGAAGAGAAGCTTCAAATTTCTATCTTACAAATGGAAGGAATTTCATAGGCCTACTGGGATACGCTACCCATTGGGACCCATCTCATTGTGTATTTGTAGGCATCTGCATCATCTTCTACTCCTCCTATTGGAACTTGGGAACCTCTTTATTAAGAACTCTGTAGAATATTCTATCCTCCTCAGTACCATAAAAAAATTATGGATCGTTAATTGCAGATCTGCTAATTGTCAATCCATTCCATTCAACAATACATTGAAATCTTCACCAGGATCCACAACTAGCTTCATATTTAGGGCTCCGAAGAGGTACTGATAGTAAAATTTATTTCTGGTTTATTAATTTTTTTATGCAGGGAGGTGGATCTGTTTTACAATAGTTCTCTATATAAGGATTTCTTCCACACTCTAAAGGTTGAGAATAAGCTATCGCCTTTCTTGAAATCCCCTCAGTATCATCCTAACTCCTCCTCTATGCACTCCTCTCCAAAATTCCCTCTTCCCCTAAGTCTACTAAATCATGTAAATTACATAAGTCTTATTTCCATAACATTGCCAATTTTTGTGTCCTATAAAATTTGTCTAGTGCGAAAACTCTTTTTGTTGATACTCTCAAGTCTTGATATTCAACACCCCCTCCTTTTGATCAGATATATTTGGAAAATCCCACAACTGCATATCCCTCTTTTCTTTTGATGAATACTAATTCTAATGCAAACTCGGATGCTCCTCTCTTCACCCATATTTTCCAAATTAAGAAGTCTCTTTCTATGCTCATTATTTATAATGGAAGCTAGAAAAATTTAGTAGCTCAATATTTGGTGAAACAATTAAACCTACCCACCACCCCTGTTACAGGTGAACCCCCCTGCGGACAAGTGGATTCCCTCTTGGTCTCTATACTCCTAAGGCCAAGACAAAAAAGTTCTTAACATGGACATTGACTTCCTTTTAGATCTAATTAAGATAATAAATGAAAGAGAAGAAAGATATGTACCTTATTAGTGACATTTTTCCTTGCAAAGTCTAGGCTGAGCTTCGATCCTGAGCTCCTTGATAGGTCCTGCAAAAAAAACAAAGATACAATGGAATTCCTACTCTACTGAGATTAGCTCAAATATAGATCCATCTATTGCATACAAACTCATATGGAACAAGCATAAGTTTGAAAGAAACTGGCCAAGCATTGATTATTAATGAGAACAAGTAAAAGTACTTACAATCCTTTGATGAAGGTGCAACAACTTCTTCCAGTTCTCCTTGTCCAACCCCTTTGCTCAAGTAATCTACACTGATTTCTCTGATGACATCTCACTTATGATATCATAAGCGTCACATCTCCAATCTCTTATGTTCATACCACTTACAGGATCATAAGTTTGGTATCAATCTCTAGTCTCTTCCTCTCTTTCACCATGAGGAGACCTCCTTATATAAGCTTGGAGAGGTCCAACCACTTGAAAGATATTTAGTATAAGTTGAGGATTCCTCTCTTTCATTTGAGGATGTTACCTAAGATCATGCCTTGACCATCTATTCGAATGCAACCACCTTCAGGAATTGAAGGATTCTTCCCTGATTTGTCTCAACAAACCCAAAAATTGCTCAGAAAAGAGTCGCACTCCCCCAAAAGGGTGCACAGGGCGCTCAAACATTCCCACAAAGAGGTTCAGGGAGCATTAGCACTCGCTGACAGTGGATAGAGGAGAGATCCTCTCCAAAATCCATTTTTTAGTGGTTCTTTCAGTGGAAAAAGTTGTTTACTCCATGTCAACCGATGTTTCTTCTTCAAAACTAGTGTTTGAGGTGTCTTAAGTGTCCTTATGATGTCGTTAGAGGAATGACATAGGAAAGATGGTAGTATGATGTTTGTGACACTTGCAACACTTTTGGTCAAGATGTGACACTTACAACACTTGTAATGACAACACTTGCGACACTATTAAAGTGAGTAATTTTGATGTGTAACAGATTGCCCCCGAAAGTTTGAAGTTATAAGACGATGATGACTGAAGTACTTTGTAGACTTTTTCGAGAAAGTGTATGGACGGAGAGAGGATGGAAAAATATGCACAAAACCATCAAACAAATATTATTACATGTTTCAAACCCAAGGCATGCATACCTATGCTTGAGTGATAAAGGCTTTTTAGGTATGGCCGCCATAAAATACACTGCAAATCCATAATTATATTGACAAAAGGTATAGCCACTGAAGATACAATGTTGATCTATACTCCTATGACCTGAAATGATCTTAGCTAGGAATAATACACAGTGGATCTACGAGATGACAAGACATAGGCACGGCCAATATAAAGTGGATCTATGTAATAGTATATGTGTCATAGTCCAAAAAAACTCCTTCACAACCTGGGAAAAGTACATATAAGAGTGATAACTCAACCCAGGGTCTTCTTACTGATCCCGATGTAGTACGAATCTAACCATGTGAATAGATGTCCTGATGTCGAACATGGTAGAAACCACTTGATTACCGGTCAATGATGTAAACCATTAAGAAGCGCGAGGGAGATCACCATTGATGTCAATGATTCCTAAGGTACTCTAGTACATTCCAATGAATGTGAATGGATGATCTGAAGTCGAACATCCATGGAATCATCCGATCAGAGGTCAATGATGTAAACCCATTTTCAGACATGACAAGGCCTGCCATTGAGGCATGTAGGTCCGAAGGTACTAACTGGTTTCTAAGTCTAGTTCCTAGATAATGTGTTGAAGTTGACAAGAAAAGATTCGTCGAAGGAGGGCCTTGATGTATCCCCCATCAACGAGACGAAACGGTCATAGAGATTTAATTGGTTTATCAAATGAACATGGACTGACATGGGTATTGAAACAAGATATTTATGATGGCTGACTCTCAAGGCAGATACTTTCCTTGAACACTGAGGCACAACAACATAAACTTGACATGGACCAAAATTGATGATGTAGTGGATGCTGTGACTTTTGTCAGGTGACCCAAAGGAGTAAAAGAAAATCATAGGATTGGCTCAGTATAGAGGTTCGGCAGATTAAAATGCATGCAAAGACAAAGTGTCATGTTCAAGGGTGACCATAAGGGTTACTAGCAATGTTCACAAAAAAACTTCTTGGCTTGTTTATTTCAATTTCCCCCCCATCCAGATAGACGAGTACCTCTTTTTGATTTAACGAGCTCAAGGAGGGTAACACATGATCGATATAACTCACCTTCGGTAAGTCCCTCTTCCTTTGTTTAACGAACTGGAAGAAGTAAGGGTCCAGTCCCGTATGATCCCTTCAATGTATGATCATTTAACGAGTCCAGAGAAGGTAAAATCGATGGTTTTTCATATTTAGAGAGTCTAAAAACAACTTAAAGACGACTCCAATGTTGTCCTTTTTTGTAATGTTAGTCTCACGAGGCCGAAAAAGAGATAAATTGTCACTCGAAATATGCCTTTTCAATCCTTTTAACGAGTGGTAAAGGAAGAAAGATCACTCGACAATCTTTTCATGTTTAGAGATTCTAAAAAGAGCTCAAAGACGACTCCAAGGGGTTCCTTTTTAGTTTATCCATACAAGTCCAAAAAAGTGATAAAAGTCTACTCGGTTACATTCTCATGTTTTTCGAGCACGAGAAAGAACAAATACTAAGCTCGATATGCCCTCGGCTTGAAATCTAGTGGCTTAACTCCAGAATTATCATCAAAGGCTGGAGACATGCCCTCCAAGCTTCAATTCTTTCACCGAATTTGAGTTTGTCACCAATTTCTCTACTAGATGGAGAAAAATGATAAGGGTGGATGAAACGAAGGTTCAAAAGAGGTGTCTGTTTCATTTTTTAATGATCTTGACATAAGAAAAGAACTATGCTCAAGGCTCCGGATTCAATCCCTAGATTGTTGTTTCATTTTCTAATGAGCTTTCTACAGGGAGGAAAACTATGCTCAAAGCTTCTGTTTCATTTTTTAACAAGCTTTCCACAGAGAGGAAAACTATGCTCGCGACCTCTGTTTCATTTTTTAATGAGCTTTCTATAGAGAAGAGAAACTATGCCCATATCCTTTGTTTCATTTTTTAACGAGCTTACCACAGATAAGAGAAAACTATGCTCGTGGAATCTTCTTAATCATGGCTTCCAAGAGAATAATGCTCTGGAAGAACACCATGTCAAGGGAAAAAAATCAGTCATGGCTTCCAAGATATCTTAACTGTATGGAAGAAAATCACTCTTGAAGGAACACATGTCGAGGGTCGTGATAGGGGTAAGGATATCAGGCTCCAATATCCCTACCGAAGAGATCATCATCTCAACTACTGGATCCAAGTCGTCTGAAGTTGATGTCATGGGAGATAATGCCACATAACTGACATGTGGTGGGGGTGATACTGTCGTCATATAAGAACCATTCAGGGAGGTAATCCAGTCAGGACCGATGAAGGAAAGTTGATTAATATTCACAATTTTTCCATCGTAAGGGAAAGATATCATATGAAAAAGAGTGGAAACAATAGCTTTCATGACATAGACATAATCCCTCCCAAGGAGTAAAGAAAAATCCAAGGGGTCTCAAACTACCATGACATCAATAAAAACATTTTTCCCTCCCAAAGTTACGGGAAAGTGAGGAAGGGTCCCTAAATTTTGATTAGTTCTTCTGTTAAAAGATAACAGATTCTATGTAATCGATGCAAGATAAGGACAACCCAAAGCATGCCAAGCAATAGAGGAAAAAATACTAACGGATGCACCTTCATCTATAAGCGTTTGAGGAATGTCCCAACCACAAACCTGTACTGTAATCTAGAAAGGAATGTGAGAAGGAAGATGAGGTTCGGTTAGTGCACCCCAATAAAAAAGGATGGCCTCATTGCTTGGAGGGGGTTTCGTGGGATAAGGAGGAATTTCCCCCAACACGGTAGATTCTGTATCAATGAGAAAAATGTGGGCAGTATCGGGTTTACTCTCTAGAGGGAGAGTAGGATCGACCAATCATGGGATCAGATTGACCACATGGGCACTCTTTAGAGGAAGAGTGGGATTGACCGATGATGTAACCGGTGCAATCACTTTGGCGCTCTTCGTC
Source organism: Picea mariana (assembly GCA_032191745.1). Taxonomy (NCBI): domain Eukaryota; kingdom Viridiplantae; phylum Streptophyta; class Pinopsida; order Pinales; family Pinaceae; genus Picea; species Picea mariana. The sequence continues at coordinate 103,718 of JASDQU010105591.1, forward strand.
TCTAGACTCCTAAGGCCAAGAAAAAAAAGTTCTTAACATGGATACTGACTTCTTTTTAGATCTAATCAAGCTAATAAATGAAAGAGAAGAAGAAAGATATGTACCTTATTAGCGACGTTTGTCCTTGCAAAGTCCAGGCTGAGCTTCGATCCTGAGCTCCCTGATAGTTCCTGCAAAACAAAAAAAGATACAATATACTTCCTACTCTACTGATATTATCTCAAATATAGATCCATCTAATATAAAAAAACTCATATGGAACAAGCATAAGTTTGAAAGAAACAGGCCAAGCATTGATTATTAATGAGAACAAGTAAAAGTAATTAAAATCCTTTGATGAAGGTGCATCAACTTCTTCCAGTCCTCCTTGTCCAACCCCTTTGATCAAGTAATCTACACTGGTTTCTCTGATGACATCTCACTTATGATATCATAAGTGTCACATCTTCAATCTCTTATGTTCATACCACTTACATGATCATAAGTTTGGTATCAATCTCTAGTCTCTTCCTCTCTTTCACCATGAGGAGACCTCCTTATATAACCTTGGAGAGGTCCAACCACTTAAGAAATATTTGGGATAAGTTGAGGATTCCTCTCCTTCAGTTGAGGATCTTCCCTAAGATCGTGCCTTGATCATCTATTCGAATCCAACCACCTTCAGGAATTGAGGGATTCTTCCCTGATTTGTCTCAACAAACCCAAAACTTGCTCAGAAAAGGGTAGCGGTCCCCCAAAAGGGTGCACAGGGTGCTCAAACACTCCTCCAAAGAGGCTCAGGGAGTGTTATCACTCCTTGACAGTGGGTAGGGGAGCGCTCCTCTCCAAAATCCATTTTTTAGTGGTTCTTTCAGTGGCAAAAGGTTTGTACTCCCTGTCAACTGATTTTTCTTCTTCAAAAGTAGTCTTTGAGGTGTCCTAAGTGTCCTTATGATGTCGTTAGAGGCAAAACATAGGAAATATGGTAGTATGATGTTTGTGACACTTGAAACACTTGTGTTCAAGATGCGACACTTACAAAAATTGTAATGACGACACTTGCGACACTATTGAAGTGAGTAATTTTGATGTGTAACAACCCCTCATCCCTCTCCTTATCAATTAGGGTGGTTTCATAAGGAATGACCTTGTCTCATGGTCACGCAATGGTGTGCCGTCACATTTTCCATTGGATTTTTCTATGATTATGTCCTTTGTGATGTGTCTCTACTGGATTCTACAGATCTTCTTTTGGGAATCCTATACCAGGAACAACATGATTCGATATATCATGGTCGCACCCATCAATATCTCCTCAAAAAATATGTTTGAACTTATGTTCTTACCTCTTCATCCCTGAAATCTCATCCTCTACTTGTTGGCCACGTTTCCATATGCCAAGTAAGCCTCAATAAATCCCTCTCTGTATGCCTTGTGTGCCCTACTAAGCTAGATCAGACACTCGATCCCATTGAACATGATATGTATGTTGTTCTCTCTGAATTTTGTGATGTGTTTTCCCCTCCAAAAGGCCTTTGACCTCAACACCCTATTGAGAATTCTCTCAACCTCATTCATGGTACCGTTCTTCGTAATTCCACTTTCGTACTGTTTTTCTCCCCGTGAGACTAAGGAAATTGAATTCCAACTCCAACAACTTCTTAATGTCTTCCATATCCAACCCAACTTCTCTCCTTGCACCTCCCATGCCTTCATTATTCCCAAAAAGGAGAGTGGGGAGTGACATTTGGTCACTGATTACTGCTCTCTCAACAAGATTACTCTAAACAATCATTATCCTCTCCCTCGTATCAAAGACTTTCTTGATCAACTCAAAGGGGAAAAGTATTTTACAAAGATGGATCTGACGACGGGTTTTCACCAAGTGCGCATGGCTGCTACCGACACTTGGAAAAGAGATTTTAAAACTAGATTTTGGCTCTATGAATGGATGGATATGCCTTTTGGCCTCACCAATGTCCCTTCCACATTCCAACGGCTCATCAATGATATATGTTTTCCTATGTTGGGTCGCATTGTGGTCATATATTTGGATGACATTCTAGTCTTCAATAAGACTTGGGAGGAACACTTACAACATGTGCACATCGTACTTCAATTGTTGCGTACCAATCACCTTAAGGTCAAGGAATGCAAGTCCTCCTTTGTCCAGACTTATGTCTCTTATTTGGGGTTTTTCACCGATCATAAATGTCTTTGTACCGATGCTTATAAAGTTTAGGCTCTAGCATAATGGCCTACTCCTCAGTCTGTGTTGGCCCTTAAACGTTTTCTTGGTGGCATCAATTTTTATAGGAAATTCATTCCTGACTTATCTTAGTTGTCCAATTCCCTTCATCATTTGGCAAATAAGTACACTTTTCTTTGGACTCCAATGGCTTAAGACCAGTGTCAATGCCTTAAAGAGGCCCTTTGTTCAATATTCGTCCTTCATTTTCATGATATTCAACAACCTTTTGAAATTTATATTGATGGTTCTGAACATGCGATTGGTTGGGTTCTTAAATGGGGAGGACATCCCATTTCTTATCATTATGAGAAATTGGCTCAAGTAAAAAAACACTATAGTACCTACGATAAGGAATTCTAGAGATTGGTCGAGGCCTTAAAACAATGGTGCCACTATATCTTGGGCAAGGAGACTATTCTTCATATTGATCATCATCCTTTGATTTATGTTAATTCTCATTCTAAGCTCCAAGAACAACATCACTTGAAGTAGGGATACTTATCTACAACAATTCCAATTGGTCATCATATATAAGAAAGGGGCCACCAACTACATGTCTGATATTTTTAGTTGCCCACCTCCTAAAATACTTCAAATATTGTTTATTTGTTGTGTTTCTTATGAATATTGGAAGCCTATGTATTCCTCTCACCCTTTCTTTAGTACCATGTAGACTGAATTACGCCAACCTATTATAATTAACTAGACCCCTTTCCTAGACTACCACATTCAGGATGGCTAGTTATATAATATTGACAACCTATGTGTGCCTACTACTGATGATTTCCTTCTTATCATTCACAAATCCCACTCCTCCTCTTATGGTGGGCACTTCGACACATTCTAAATTACTCAACATCTTCAACGTCACTTATTTTGTCTTTCTTTACAACGCCAATTTGAGCAATTTATCTGATCTTGTATCCTTTGTAGTCAACATAAGCTAGCCAACCACAAGTATGGTCTGTTTCAACCCTTACCTATTCCCTTTCATCCCTAAGAATCTATCTTTATGGAATTCATCACCGTTCTTCCCATGACCTTTTGTCACCATGATGCCATTTGGGTTTTTGTGTGTTGCTTCTCCGAAATGGCCATTTTTGTCCCTTGCACTAAGACTACTACTACTGCTCAAATTGCACATCTCTTTTTCACTGATGTGTGGACTTATTTTGGTCTCCCCTCCAAAATTATCTCTGATCGTGATGCCCATTTCCTTAATATGTTTTTGAAAATTATCTAGTCTCTCTTGGGGTGTCACCTCAAATACTCCACTTATTTTCATCTTCAGACAGATGGACAGACCAAAGTTGTTAATCATGTCATGTTCCATGTCCTTTACATTTAGTTTGCGAAATATAAACAGTGGCATGCCACCCTCCACATTGTCCAACACATTTATAATAGAGTATTTGATGTTTATACTAGCTTGTCCCCTTTCGAAGCTTGCTTCGGGTATCAACCCGTTCCCCCCTATGAATTTCCTTTAAAGATGAAACCTTCTTGTACTCAAAAACAAAAAAAGTAAACCTCTTCCTCGTCCTTTTTTAAAACCTTGGCTCATAAACAAGCTAAGGTTTCTGAGGCTTTACAAGCTTCCCAACAACGTTATAAGGCATGTCATGATGTGCACAAGAATACACTCTCTTTCTCCCCTAGTGAAAAGGTCCAGTTTCACATGGAGAACCAACGCTTTCAGTCCCAACGTTATCACAAGATGAAACCCCTTTGGTATGGTCCTTACATAGTTCTGCAACAAGTTGGAGATAATGCTTATCGCCTCGACTTTCCACCATAGTTGGGTATTCATGATATAGTAAATGAGAATAGTCTCAAATGTTATAAGCCTACCCTCGTAGAAGAAGAGGTCACAATATCACACCCCTCTGAATTGGTTCCATATTTCAAACCACCCCACCTTCAAGACATAATGTTGGATACACACACCACCACTACTCGCACTCAACAAAACAATTCCTTTCTAGTAGGTCACAAGGGTGAACTTCTAGCCGAATTTAAATGGCTATCACAATCTTCCATGTCTCAAAGATTTCCATAGATTACTCAGAAAAATCAAAATAAATAAAAACTTGCTACTCAAAGATATACAATTAACATAAATTTATGTGTTTATTTTATAGAATTGTATAATTATTATAATTATTTTTTAATTTTAAATTATTATATATTAATCTTTTACACTATTTCGTTCTTATAGTTTTATTAAAATTTATTGTATTGATATAAGTTATATATTTCAATAGTTTACTTTATAACTTATGTGTGCAATGACCCAAACATACCTATAGGCACACAATAAGGGAGAAAATAAAATTCGAAGGAATAAAATGATCAACAACATTCCATGACATAACAAAATGAAAACATTAAATTGAGATGGTATGGAAATGTTTCTTATTAGTCCCTGCCTTAAGGAAATAGGTACGGTTGTAAATATTTTTTTTCTATTTTAATATTTCAACACAAAAATTAAACTATTTACCTCAAAGTTTTACTTTTATATTTGGTCAATCACTTTATGTTCACATATCAAATGTTCACAACACTTTTTTTAAGCAATGAGAAACATTGAGGTCTTATTTGGAGTTATATCGAAGTTTTAGTTTTATATTTGGTCAATCACTTTATGTTCACATATCAAATGTTCACAACACTTTTTTTAAGCGATGAGAAACATTGAGGTCTTATTTGGAGTTATATCGAGGAAAGATATGAGGCAAAAGGAAATGATTGGTTTAAAACTTAGGAAACCCCTATACAACATCTATAATATCTCTTGAGCTAGATCAATGTTAGCCTTTATGTTAATATTAGTTCATGACATTAAATTGTTGTTTTATATTTATCCTAAGTATTTTTAAACGCATGTTTTTTTTCTATTGAGACGTTATATGGTGTGTATACAATGATTTCTGTAAAAATTCTGTATTTAGTCACTTATTTTTTCTTTCTTCTTTAGATACTACTCATGCCTCATTCTCTTATCATGTTACTAAGATAGTCAACCTATTTGATAGAGCCCCTTCTTTCCATTCATCGACCAATGTGTTTCATTCTTCCAATTATGATCATTCATGGGGTGACCTAGTCATTATTTCCATGACCTCTTTCTATAACTACAAATTTGTGACATTTACATTTTTAAAAGGTAAATTTCTACACATTGTACAGAAAGGTGAAATGTTTATGCACCAAAATCCTTTTATTAGTTATTTTTTCATCACAACAAAAAAAATTCTATGTAATTTTTTATGTATAGCTAATATTGGATTGAGGAGAAAGAACAAGAAGTTACCCTTACCTATGAAAGATGCAGGAATGACTCCCATTACTCTCGATATCATGTGTTCCATTAGATGTGAATTGTTATCCACTGGTTCATTTCATGATACTCCTTATTGAGAGAGGAGACAACTAGGATTCCCCAACATTGGATTATGTTCTTTAGCTTTGGTTGTTTATTTTTCTTTTTCTTTTCCTTCATCAATCAAAGTTTCATCACATCAATCATATTTGATTGTGGGGGTATCCCTCCTCTCATTCTTAATTCATTTAGTTATGGAAGGATGGGAATAAATCAAACCCTCCCCTCAAAGGATAACCTAAATACCTTTTAGTCTAAATTGATATCAAACCCAAAATCATGCTTCCTTTGTTATGATAAGAAAATGATGCATGTAGTAATTCCATTCCACGGGGAATCATGTATGTAGTGATTTTGTAATGTAATAAAGGTCCCCATCATGCATTTATGATCATTACATTCATGATCTATTAATTACCAACAAACATTTTTTGATTTCACAAGGAGATAGATTATGATTTGTTACCAATGACCTATCGAAATCATTTAAGGTGTAGATGTTCTACATGGGTATATAGGTCTCTTGAACTTCCATTTATGGTGAAGGAAATAGATACATTAGGCACACCACCTATGAGGATTTATTAATCTATAACAACGATGGGGTTTATGTTACACCATTCTCATGTCTTTGCAATGGAAGGACAACAAACAATAGGTGAGGAATATCAAGAAGAAGAGAGATGTGATGGGGATTCTATTGGTTTTATTTCGGTAGTGAATATCACCTTATTTAGTTGACTCGATTGACTTGAATCATGGCCTATCCCTCTTTGGGTCATCCTTTATCATAAATTATTTTCTTTAATTATTTTTTTGGATCTCGAATATTCTATCTTTCATGATGAATGTAGGGACAAGGAAAACAGAAATACAATCATCCTTCTTTCCATTTCCTATGTTTCTTTTCCATTCCCCCTTGTTTATGGAATGAAATTAGTATGTAACTTTTCCAGTGTAGAGATACTAATTTCTTCAGTTGGATATAAGGTAGTCCCTAAAGGACTAATTTCCCATGTTTCCTGCAACATGTACTGATAAACTGAGGGAGTGGATACCTCTCTCATTCAAATCCAACATTCTCAATTGAATTTCCCAAATATTATTGATCCATATTGGATTATTATATTTTTTTTCATCTATCTTGATGCTTTATGGGTGAAAAAAATGGATAAATCAACTTGCAGATCCATTTTAGCGATTGGTCCCAATTTGGAAATTTAGGTCCGAAAAGCTTTCTAAAATATTATGGAGCCATTTTGAGGCATAAAACGACACTTTTATGGTCCAAAACTTACTATAGAGAAAGAAGATATATTATACACACTGATACCTTTCTAGCAATGAAAGAATTTCCTCAATTAGAGTTCATATGAAAAAATTATGCCTTCCCAAAGTTGACCTACCATATTGATCACCATGGTATGAGTGGATACCATGTGAAGCACCATTTTTTAAACATGTGGGAATAGCCACATAGTTTATTTTCTATAACATTCTAGAAGGTCCAGATCTAATCACTAATTGAGGGTTGACGAAGTAAATACCCTAACCCTAGATGGTTATTGGGATAGATGATGTCACTAGGAGAAGAAGGGGTTCCATTCTTTTAAATTATATATTGTTCTATAACTAATGAAAACATCTTAGAGTGGTATTTTGTGAGGATAATAGAGGAGGATATATTTTATAAAATCCATATAGGCCACAATGTTAAAGAAAACTTCACAGAGAGTGCCTCTTTATTTGTACTTGCATTTGAAGAAAATAGAATAGAGAGACCTCACCTTCTAGATGGGTTGTATCCCATATAGGGTTTCCTAGGTGATCTGTAATCGAAGGAATTATATCCCATTCACTTCACCAACACAAATACTATTTGTAAATACCTTACTAGCTCTATCTTCTGGAGGCTACTAGGCCTCTATTTTCCTATCTTGTACTAGGATATATGTACTTCTAATGGTTGCAATAATGATTCTTGATGAAACTTCTACTCTGGATTGAATAATTACTTCCTCTTTGTAATATGCACATAAGAATCTAGATAACATGCTATGGAAAATAATTCTCTATCTGAAAGTTTATTGTCTCTTTTTACCAATCGACTCAACTCAAAGACAAGTTGATTTTAGTTTTGAATCGGTATAATTCTAGGTTGGTTATTTTATTCCCTTCAAAATTTGAATTATCCACTGAACAAATAAATTCCATATCTTGGAAAAACTTTGAACCCTATGATAATCTGTTTTCCCAATCATCCTCTAGTGAATCTTTATTTGGAAAAAACATCCCTCAATAGACTAGTTGTGCTAGTTTCTATCCCATTCATTTTCTTTGGATGTAATAACTTGACCCTATGTCAACACTTCAATGGATGAATCACAATTATAGAAGGAATGGAAGCCATGTCCCAATCACAAAAAAGTAGTATATGGAGAACATTATTGTCATTTGTAACATGCATACACTCAACACCAAAAAACTCACTATTTAGAACATGAGAAAGATTCCTACAAATACTCGAGAGTACAGTCCCAAAACTCCAACCAATGAAATCCTAGAGGTACTAACTATGATGAAAAATTGATCTATATTTTATGAGAAGAACAAAATGAATACATATTATTATTCAAAGATTCTTAACACAGAATAAAAAAGATACAATAAATATGGTTTCTATTGAATAAGGAAATAAGTTGAAACTATAAAACAACAGAAAATAAGCTTTCTAGAATGGTGGTTTCTTATCTATGATAATATATGTGATGGTTTCACTCATTCACAAGAAGGTGTGTACAATGAGGATCTGAAGGAATTTTTAAAATAAAAATTAATGCCAAAACCCTATACATCCAAAAAATTCACCGTAGGAGATGAAGCGCCAAAAGTTGTGTGGGCCCCGTTGGGGTAAGTTAGTACATCAAATTTATAGGGTCATAAATGTTTCATACGATCTTCATTTTAGGTGCACGATAGTCCGTTGGAAAGTTCTATCCAAGAAATGCACATGTTTCAATTATACTCTAACTCTAATTATATAATGACTTTGGAGAGCCCTAAAAGCGTTGTTTAGGGCCTCAAAATGGCCCCGAAAGTTGAGGTGTTAAGCCCTAATATTGGCTCATTACCCCTTAATTGGGGCATATTATAATAGTAATGTTATTTTATTTATGTCAGCTTTAGGCCATTAGTTGTAATTATACCTCCTAGTCTCCTATATATACCAAGGAGACATTTTCATTTTGAATCATCTTGTACTTGAACATTTAAGTGGGGTAAAAGGAGGTTGCCCCCTAGAAGAGGCTTATTATCTGAAATTATCTCTTTTTCAAGGCATTGAGTAATTTTTCTGAGGTTTTTCTATGCTATATTGATATTCGGTTCCTAACATATGGTATCAAAGCTCAAGGTCTTAGGGTTTCGCTGCTACATCTGAGACACCTTGGAATTTTTGCTATAACTTTGTTTCTACAATGTTTTAGAAGGAATGACTCAGAGGATATTTAGTATATGGATCAAGGTACGTTGGGTGAAAAATTTATCTCCTGAGGCCTTATACTTTCATAGATACAGCCTGTACACGATAGGGTTCTTAAATCATCCTGAACTGAGTCATTGTAGAATTGTTTCTATAAAAAAAAATTTGTAATGTTTCAAACCCTAAAATATGGAGGCTATTTACAGAAATTAGTAAGGTATCTTTGGTAAAATGTTTAGCTTCTGGTTCATCTTAAAGCTGTAGATACACCCTATGTAAGATAGGTTATCTAACTAGTCTCAAGAATGTGTTCCAGTTAAAACAATCATAACTTCTTCCTAGAGTATCCAAATTGAGTGGGACTAGTTTCATTGGATCATGGAAAGTTTGTAGTATTTTTGGTGCAATTTTTAGAATTTTATATCAATTATTGTGTGTGGCGCATTCTATACAAGTGAGATCTCTAGGAAAGGACAAAAATTGGCAAGCTGTGGGGAAGTTATCGTAAATTCCACTTGGCACATCCAATTTTGATCAGACCCATGGCATTGCAGAGAAGAAATATCAGAGAACTACATAAAATACACTTTCATACCTAGAAGGGCTGAAACTTGGGAGATACAATAGAAGAAATATTGTCTGGCAGAACCACTTCAAAATCAAGGTTCAAAAGTGATACTTGGCCAACATGCCACCAAAAAAGGGAACCTCTACACCAAATAAGCCTCCAGAAAATACTAGTTGGACTCTTGATGAAGGTGAAGAAATATGTAGGGACATAAATGATCTACAAAAGAAGATGGATTCAATGTAATCTAATTTGGATACTAAGATGGATTCAATAGAAGCTAAGTTGGATACTAATATGGATGGTTTAAAAGGGGAGATCATGGAAGTATTGAAAAATTTCGTAACAGAGAAGACACTTGAAAGTGAAAATGCATCCCATGAAATTCATGTTGAGGACACAAGGAAGGTGAATCAAAAATGGAGAAACTCCAAATTTGGTTTGAAGACCAACCACATTCCTAAGATTGATATGAGGAAGTTTGATGGCAAGGACACAATCACATGGATACTTCAAATGGAGCAATTATTTGATCTCCATAATGTGCCACATACACAAAAGGTACGAATTGCTTCTTTATATTTAGAACCTAATCAATTTGTATGGTATCGATGGATTTGTTCTCGCAAATCACTTGTCACTTGGACAATTTTCACAGAAGAAATGATATCACACTATGAGGATACAAGGAGCAATACCTTATTTAGCCAATTGATAAATCTCAAGAAAAAGGGTTCAGTTACCGAGCACATTGAGAACTTCCGAAGATTGAATATAAAGGTAACCGATATTGCAGATGAGCACTTGATTGATGTATTCATAGAAAATTTAAAGGATAACATTCAACATGAGGTTCGCCTTTGGGAACCCAAATCATTGGAGAATGCATTTAAGGTGGCAAGAAATGTTGAAAGTAAAAATATGGCTATGGCTACTAAGGACCAATCCTAACATCTATAGAGAGATCAATGATCCTTCTTCTAAAACACCTCAACCTACAAGGTTGACACCTCAACAATTGGAGGAAAGAAAAGAAAACGTTTTATGCTTTAATTGTGACAACAAGTACAGTAAGGGACATAAGTGTGGTGAGAAGAAATTATTCTAGATAGATTGTGAAGAGGAAGAAGAACAAGAACAAGAACCATCTCAAGATGAAAACATAGAAGCAATTTCATCTGAAGAGTTGACTTCAAGGATATCCTGTAATGCATTAGCTGGAATTAGCACTCCTCAAACCCTCAAGATCGAAGGATACATCAAAAAGAAAAAGGTAATAGTCCTAATTGATTCTGGTAGTA
>JASDQU010105592.1:6446-17094 GCA_032191745.1 Picea mariana
ATCACTTGACATCAATAAATCAAACCATTGGCATCAATGACAACATGATCCAACACTAGTCGTAAACGTGGGTCGTAAGCACTCCACTAAATAGAACATAAGTGGCCTTGATGCCTGATGCAATGAGGTCGAACCTGTGATCCATGTCAACACTAGGACAACAATCTTGAGACTCGGATTGTTGATCGCTCTTATCGGGAGTTGGCTACCTACCTTCTCGGTCCCTGCAATGCAATGAGTGGTTATGTAGTCCTATATGTTCATGCCACTCCCATCTCCCTGGGATTTGAGGTTCACCACCTCACCCCGACGTGACAATCCTGTCAAAAAGTATATGTCCTCAACTTCAGTCCTCAATGGTTTCCCATCAAGGTTGAAGGTCTTTGTATCTGGATCCCAGTAGTTCACCAACATCTAGATCAGTCTCACTTGATCCCTCATGCCTTTGAGAGACCAAAAATTGTATAGCCCACATCTTCTTAATGACATTTGGGCCTCTAGATCTCTCTTCACTGCAGCATCAACCTCTTCATGCTCTCTTTCTCTCCACTCCAGCACCATCCTGCAAGTTTAAAATCATTTTTTGAGTCAATAACATTTTAAAAATGAAATCCACAGACTTGGGTGCGAGCTGCATCTTACACAGTCATGTATAGGCTGCATATACGCGGTATGTTTTGATAACAATCACGTGTAGGACTACGTATATGTGACGTGATGAACTACATCCCATGTACACCCTAGTTTCTGAATTGCGCTTTGAAATACTAAAAAAAGGAAACCTAATTGCAAATACTAATCCACTAGAAATGAAGAGAAGGTCATGATGACTTACTTGGTCCAGACGGTTGTTAATTCTGTCACTTGTAGCTCCCGCAATCCACAGTTGAAATTTGGGAGAAATTCGGTCTAAAATGCACTATTTGGGTAAAAAAATACAAATGGTATAGTAAAATTGGTGATTTTCACTATTTATAGAAAAACTTTACCCACTTTGCATAGTTTTGCTAATATTTTGGCCTAATGGACTAATAAAGAAGTGGATGGAGTTGGTTTTGGTGGTTTTCTCTAGGAATTCTTGCGGTTTGTATCGTTGTGTCGCCCGTTTGTAACTTTGGCAGGTATTTTCTTTGACCATTATATAGGATAGGCCATCACTTTGTTTTGCACATTTTCATTACCCTATAACTGCAATTCGTGTTCCTTAGGTACAAACCCATTTAGTAGTGAAACAGAACCTTATTTCTACAACTAGAAGTGTAGTAATTGAATGGTAGAGACTTACCAAACATGGGTTCCCTAGTTAGAACCTTTGTGCCATTCGGTGCCCATGCAGATATTTTTGTTCCTAAAACTAGGAGTCCCTTATATCTAATATATGAATTTGTGTTCGAATATCATTTCTTACTCATAAGTGTTAGTCACCATTAATTTTTTATTGTGTGAGATCAAGATTTCAGAATCTAGCAAAATGCTAAACCGGTTTGGAAGCTTGATAAACTAGGAAAAGGGATAAATATGGTAGGAGCGCTAAGCGATTGGGTCTGAAACATCATGGTTCGTGAGTTCTCAATCTCAATGGCCAAGAATTATTTCGGGAGGCTAAGCTCCACAAGGTTTAATTTTGAAGGGCGGTCCTAAAATTTAAACCGGGGTTTTCTCTTAGAGGTACGTGGCATCACCAGGTGCATTTCAGGACAAAAAGCGGGTTGCCTCAAACCAATTTCTCATGCCCCCAAAAAATGGAAAAGTATAAAAGGACATTTAGTCATTTATTTTATTTTGATTATTATTTTGAATGTTGGACCATTAGAACCTTCGCGCGACCCCCGTCTTTCACCCGCAACTCAACAGTACACTAACTTAACGCCAGTTCCGCTCGTTTCCAAGTATTCTTCATCACAACCATGGATCCCATCATAAACTCAGTAACAGAACAAGATCATGTGGAAAATGAAGAATCCCTAATTGACCGAGACGTAGATGTTTGTTATGTCGAAATCATTATTTCTCCTATCTTTGTGTCCAGAAGAAACCTGTCGGATAAAGTAGGAAGATACATATCGTTCCTTGAAATAGTCTAGGCCACCATAGTCCCTTATGTTGTCGAAAGTGCTTTCTCGTTTCCCACATTTATAGGTTCGTGCGCCAAACAGTATTCCCATGAAGAAAGAGTCGGTGTGAATAAATGAGGGTCCAAGGTCTTGTGTATGGTAGAGAGTCTGTCAATTCGAGATTCCCTCGGTATACTAGAGTCTTTTTTAGCAATTTATGAACCTTTCAATGAAGAGAAGTTGATTAGGGTATATAGAGAATGTCCATCAGAGGTCTGAGATCTGTTTTTACAGACGATTATCAAACCTGGACATTTTTCAAAAGGTCTTTCTTGGCCGATGAATGTAAATATAATGGTCATCCAATTCCAATGGGTATGCTCCCTATTGAGTCAAGTTTTAGGTCTAGACAATGACAAATATGTGGCTGAATTCATGCTCGGTTTCCTTTTGACCTTTTTTAATTCAGAGTCTGGTTTGTCAATTTGTATCAGCTTTGATCATTTCCTAGCTAATAATATCCATAAACATCTAGTGAATTTTCGCTCCCTAAGAAATTTCAGATACTACACCTATCTGTTGATAATTTTCCCAAAAACTAACAAGAGGGAATTCCCTGAAGCAACATTTGTGTCAACAGAGTGTAAAAGAATTACATTACTTATCTTCATCAACAAAGTCATGTCCAGAGTTTATTGTTTGATTTTCAATACCAGCCTACCTAGAGTTTTGGATGACATGAGAAGTTATCTATAGCCAAATCCAGAGAACGGAGTGGGGGATTGGGTACTATTCATGCACTCAATAGTAATCTGGGTTTATGGTTGTCATGAATCCCCTTACCTATTGCCTATTTTTCTAACTCCTAGAATGTTTTCCCTTCAATTCATCAGGCAAAGAATTATATCTGAGACAGATCATTTCCTAAAGTTTCACAAAGCCTCCAACCTTAAGTTCCCTTTTGTCATTGGCCCCTTCATTTTCAAATCCATATCATGTTTATCTCAAGTTCAAGAAAGGCTCAAAGAATTTGATTTTTCACAGTTACAAGGAAAAAGGTATGATCCACATCAAATCATATCCAAGAGGAGACATATGAACTAACAGGCCCCTTATGAGCATGAAAAAGTTGAGGGTTTTGATAAGCTGGCAAATCTAGAAGTTTGTTTTTATGTGGAAGCAATCTTGCAACCAATTCAAACACAGCAAGTAGGGGCAACCCTGCAACAAATTCAAACACAACAAGCTCCTTAGAAGCTGATAATCAAAATTCCTAATACAAGTGTTTACATCAAGAGAAGTAGTTCAGAGGCCATGGACATCAGTGACCAACAAACTGCCCCAAAGAAGATGAAAGTTACACAATATGCACAGATAGTGGATTTAGAAGAGGAAAAGTCCATAGACCAAGTTAATCCAGATATGGTGGAGAGTGGTACTAGAACTGTAGAGGTTGAAAAGGAAAGTAAACTCCAAATTGAAGGCATGTTGGCCCTTGACCAGGTTTTGAGGATCCTTGGTCATGTTTGACCTATTTTGGAACTTCGATAGGCTGTCGAAGGCGGAGCACAAGTCGAAGCGTAGATCGCAGGATCTCAACCCCTTGTTTAGGGGTTTTTGGGTTTTGGGCTTATGTAATGGATATGGGGATGTTGACCCATGGTTTTACCCATGTTTAGGCCCATTTTGTACTATATAAATAGAAATATAGGCGATGTAAGTAAAGAGGGTGCAAGTGTGTGATACCAAGTGCTAAGTGCAAGTGATATTTGTACATGCTTTGTGCATGTTGTGTGAGACTTGCAAGGCTAAGTGCAAGTGATTGTAAGGGATTGAGTAGAAGCTTTGTGTTGTAACCTAACTCGGGGAAGGAGGATCTCGCAAGGTGCACATAGATCTCCTGTCCTTTGCGAAGTAGGATCGTGTGGCTCTATGAATGTAGAAGATTGACAGAAGATAATAAAAGAGAAGAAGAGTTGGTGGATGTAGCCCCGGGCTGGGGGTGAACCATGTATATCCTGTGTTGTTATGCTTTGTGCGATGTATTGATGTGTCTATGTGTTTACTTGCTTAGTGCTTTGGCATAGATAAATGATAGATAGATCTATTGATGTTGTGTGCTTAATAATATGAATAATTGCTAGATCTAACCTATGTGAATGTGCTTAGTGCTTGATTATACTAGATCTGGGTGAATACTGCGATGCTCCATGATTAGGGTTTTAACTGCGAGGTAGATACTGGTTATACTGATGAACTGTAACTGCTAAGTGCTTTGATAGAATATTGTAATCACATATTTGTGTCTCAGATAAGGTTACAGACACTGGAGTCCTGCAACCACCCCTGCCTCTACCTCGAGTGAGACTACATCTGCTTCGCAGGTGTTGCCAAAAGGGTTGGTAGTTAGGGTTTTGTTGGTGCGCTTTTGAAGTGTTGAACCCTGGGTCTGCCCCTATGCCAAAAAATGGTTATGTTGTCGGGATCTGAAACTGTGATTGTTGGGAACTGAAGTAAAGAAAAAGAGAAGTTATGTGCGTATATATGTTGCCCTAGTGCGCAGTATTCTACTTCACCTGTAAAGCTCTGTGCTAAGAAGAGAAGTCAGATCTAAAGAAAAGAGGTAATATCTTGAAGCTTTGTGCTCTGATAAAGGTAAGGACAGTGAAAATTTTTTATTGAAAAGGTAAGATAAGTGGAAATTTTTATTTTGAAAGTATGGATCGTATGTTTGATAAATTTTGTCCTAGCCTGAAAACTAGGGCACAGTTAGAAGAAAGAAGATTTGATATGAGTAGATCTGATAGAAATGATGAAAGATATGTTATTCCTATGCATAGAAAGAATGTTTGGACTAACAAATGGATGCATGATCCTAGAAAGAATTTTTTGCAGGTTAGTTACTCTAACCCTAGTGTGCAGTACATGAAATGATGGGGATCGTTCAAAAGAAAGAGAGGATTAACTCTTTGTTATAGTTGCAGAAGACCAGGACATCTTGCTAAGGAATGCCCTGGTAGAGATCCTATTTGTCTTTGTTGTAAAGTTATGGACCATGAAGTTTTGGATTGCCCCAGAATGATTGCTAAGGTTGACAAAATGAATATGAGACAAGAAAACCCTGAGGAAGATCAGGAAACTAAGACCATGGCAGAACCCCAGAAAGAATCAGAGAATGTATTGCTACAAATGAAAGAAACCCTGAATGATCACAGAAATATCAACTTATCAGAGATCTTCAAAGAAAAAAAATGCATAGAAACAAGAATAGGAGACTTCGACATTGACTGCGTTTTGGATGAAGAGATACAAGTGAACATTATGACAGAAAGAAATTGGGAAATTTTAGGAAAGCCTGCTATGATTCCTTCATTGGGAGGAATAGGATTATTCAGAGGAAAGTTGATCACCCTATGTGGAAGACTCACCCAGATGTTTATGAGTGCTCATGTAACTTCGACAACGGAAGATTTTAAGGTTGCTAAATTTATTAAGAATGGCACCCCAATTGCTATTTTACTAGGAAAAACCTAGATTGAGAAGGATCGTGCCAAAAGAAAAGAAGAGGAAGTCTTAGAACAAAAAAAGAAAGAATTAAAATATTTCGTGACTAGGAGGATAGCGCACTTGATTGAAGAACAGGAGAACAGAGCAAAGCTATTTAGAACTAGAAACTTGGATGTCAAAGTTGAAAGAACACAAGAAGACTCACCGAAGAGTGGAGCACCTACCCCAGACAGAGAAGAAGTATTGCCCTTGAACCCTATGAAAGAATCTCAACAACACAAAGTTACTATGCCAAAAGGAGATAAAAATCAGAATGGAAAGAGGAATACCGAGATGAAGATCACAGGGAAGAAGGCTAGAAAGCTCAGTAAGAAGAGAGAAAGCAACCATGTATGATAGGATTGAGACAGAACTCAGAGGGGTATAGCAGTCCCTTCAATACAGCCGCGCAGTATCCACTACGCCCCCGCCATGAGATGAACCAGAGTTGGGAGATGAACCTGCCCAACTCCGCAGAATAGTTGATGCGACCGAAGCTCACCTTCATCGAGCACAAGAAGAGAAAGAATAGGTCATGGTGGCCCTGAAGCAAGCACAACAGGAAATGGTAGAGCAATACTGAGTTGCGCAATAGGAGAAGGATAATCTCCACACCAAGTTTGAAGAGGAGAGAGCGCAGGTCAAACAAGAGAGAGAGAAGTTGCTCACAGAACAGCTTGGAGTCAAAGAAGAAATTAGCAGAGCACTTCGCTCTGTGACAAGATTAGAGAAAAAAGTGGAAGAACAAGTCGAGAAACAAGTAGCGCAGATTGTGGAAGCTATCCAGCAGCTTCAACAGAGAATCACAGACCTAGAGCTATGAACAGTGTCAAGCACCCTACAGGACATGCGATATCAAAGAGAAGCCACTGCCTGGAGCGCAGTTGAGAGGATCAAAGAATTCGCTTTGGAATGTAAAAAAATTAGCAGTAGAAGTGCACAAACCTACGAGAAACTTACTGAAGACCCTGAACTAAAGGCACTGGAGTCACAGCTATAGGAGGAAAAGTAGCAAGAAGGGACAACACAGGCATAGTTGAAGCTCATGTTAGCAGTTGAAAGGATGAAGCAATCCTAGGAACATCGCACTGCTCAATAGCAGGTCCACACCATATAGAGCAAAGTCATGGAAGTAACTCAGAGGCTCCAACCAGTCCAGGATGAACCATGCCAACTGTTTGGGGAGATTGAAGGTCGAGGAGCAGAGCTGGAACAAATAGTCACTTCATTCAAACAACACTTAGAGGGACCTCTCAACTAAGCATTTATCCAAGAGTTCATCGAGCAGGAGGCCTTGGCGCAACAACATGTCGAAGAAGCTCGAGCCAAGCTTGAGGTTTTTGAAGCAGAGCTACCCAGACTAGAGTGACTCAGGACGAGTCACGAGTGAGTGTTGGGGGCTTGTTGGCCCTTGACCAAGTTTTGAGGATCCTTGGTCATGTTTGACCTATTTTGGAACTTCGACAGGCTTTCGAAGGTGAAGCTCAAGTCGAAGCGGAGATCTCGGGATCTCAACCCCTTGTTTAGGGATTTTTGGGTTTTGGGATTATGTAACGGAAATGGGTATGTTGTCCCATGGTTTTACCCATGTTTAGGCCCATTTTGTAATATATAAATAGAAATCTAGGAGATGAAAGTAAAGAGGGTGCAAGTGTGTGATACCAAGTGCCAAGTGCAAGTGATAGTTGTACATGTTTTTTTCATGCTGTGTGAGACTTGCAAGGTTAAGTGCAAGTGACTGTAAGGTATTGAGTAGAAGCTTTGTGTTGTAATGTAACTCGAGGAAGGAGGATTTGGGGAGGTGTGCATAGATCTCTTGTATTATGCGGAGTAGTATCTTGTGGATCTGTGCATGTAGAATATTGACAGAAGATAATAAAAGAGAAGAGTCGGTGGACGTAGCCCCAAGCTGGGGATGAACAACATATATCATGTGTTGTTATGCTTTATGCGATGTATTGATGTGTTTATGTGTTTACTTGCTTAGTGCTTTGGCATAGATAAATGATAGATAGATCTGTTGATGTTTTGTTCTTGATAATATGAATAAGTTCTAGATCTAACCTATTTGAATGTGCTTAGTGCTCGACTATACTAGATCTGGGTGAATACTGCGATGCTCTGGGATTAGGGTTTTAACTGCGAGGTAGATACTAGTTAAATATTGATTAAATGTAATTGTTAAGTGCTTTGATAGAATATTGTAATCACATATCTGTGTCCCAGCTAAGTTTGCAGACACTGGAGTGCTGCAACCACCCCTGCCTCTACCTCGGGTGAGACTGCATCTGCTTCGCAGGTGTTGCCAAAAGGGCTGGTAGTTAGGGTTTTTTTGGTGCATTGTTGAATCATTGAACCCTAGGTCTGCCCCTGTGCCAACAAGGTAGCTCAATAATTTTTAGCAGTAAGAAATACATTTTTAAAACATCTGATTCAACTTATCAGTCTAGAGAATATTTGGCAAAACAATGTGCTGAGAAGGGTAATATAGCTCGAGGTGAGATGAAGGATTTAGTCCCTGAAGTGGAAAATATATCTTGGCATAAATCTTCTATGTTCACAGTAAGGGATGTTGAAAAGAGGATTTTTAATATTGCAGTTGCAGATGAAGACAAAGTATCTGAAATAAAGATAAAATATGATAACATAAGTGCTCCAGACAAGGTCAAATTCCACAAACACACTAATGACATGCTATATTCTGATTACCTAAGCTTAAGTTTAAAGAATTTGAAACTATCATCTTATGCAATGAAATTGGAAGGACAGTTGAGGTAGGAAAAGGCATCGAGCAAAGCTTAGCAGACTCAGGTCAAGAGGTTGAAATTTGAAGGCCCCCAAGGATTGAAATCTTCATTGGATGAGAAAGAAAAATCTATTCAAAGTTTGAAGAAGAAATTGAAAATGCATGTTACAGAGCATCCACAAATAGTAGAATTGGTTTCTCTAGAACAGTAAAAGGAAACACTTCATCAAGAGACACTGGGCTACAAGGATAGGTGTTGCAGTTGGAACAAGAAAAGGTGAAATGGTCACAAGAGCAAACAGAATTGCTAAACAAGGTTGTAGTTTAAACTCCTACTGCAGAAGTTGGGTCAAACACTAAAGGACTTGTCCAGACTATGTCACAAGTTATCTTGAAAGAAGGAAAAATCAAAGGGTTGAAAGGAAGCATAGAGAAATTGAAGCAGGAATTGCAAGCAAAGGATGAAAAGATAGCTCAAATTCAAAAGGAGAATGAAGTCTTGCAAGAAACAATAAATAAATTGAAGATGAGGTTAAGAGGCAAAGGTATGTTGCATGGGGGCAAGCATATCATCTGGGACTCTATAGTTTTTGAAGCGGCCAAGTTCAGATCATATTTGAATTTAATTAATGATAAATATAGCATAGCCATCACAGCCAGAAATAGATGCATTGTTGTGAATGAAACTTTAGCAAAGAAACCATCAGAATGGGCCCAAAACGCCATAAATATACTCAACGATGTTTATTACTGCAAACTTTTAGACTATTGGGGTTAAAGACAGAACTACATTGATTATCTGGGCCAAGAGGGTTATTGCTAAACATAACCTGTTGAAATCAGTCCAAACTAAGGTGACACAGATGGAATAGAGTGTGCAAGAGTTCAAATATTTATTTGAAGAATTGTTCGCCAAAGGACTTCCACCATTTTGGGATGGCAAGGGAAAGTTGTATGATGAGGAAGAATAAAATTATTGTTTGACTCAGTGTATAATGGATCATTCTAGGTTTGAAACACTGAAGGAAAATCTGAAAGGAGCCACTCTAGTTGAGCATCTAATTACAGACTTTGAAATTATGAATCAGTTCAAAACAGTCAAGCTTGGACTATCAGTCGTGTCATATGCTTCTTGCATTGACTTGGAGACTCTGATAAAGGAAATGGCAGATTATGATATCCCTTCTGACTTTCAAGGCAAGGAAATAATCAGGTTGGGTAAGAAAAATTGCATTTTTCCAGGGCCTAGTAAATGATGTCCAGATGTCACTAAAGATGGTAGATCATGTGGAAGACCAAAGCAGAACAAGTGGCGAAGAAAGGGACTGAAACTCCAGAGGAGCCAAAGTCTGGATCAAGATAAAATTTCTTGTTGATCATTGTAATTGGTTTCAAAACCAAAACGTTTCTTTGTAATAATTGTAATTGGTTTCAAACCGAAGGATCTCAACTTGTATAAATATTAGGAGTTCCAAATGTTTTAGGAGTTGGAAGAAGTGCAAGGGCACGATTTTAGATATTTGGAACTTGAATGTAATTTTATGAAGCTGAATAAAATGCACATGTAGATGTCTTGAAATCTCCACGAAAAGATTCTAATGGTGGTGTTCTGAGACTTGTCTTCTTTATTTGTATGTATTTCTCGTGTTCTTGATTTTATTTTCACTATCTTCTGTTTAAATTGGATAGTTAAATTCCCAAAATTCATCTTGTGATGCTCTCGACTTAAGCAATTTAAATCGTTTTAAGTTCTTCGTAACTAATTCGAGATTCATTTTATTTAATGCTTTGATGCAGTTATATGTTTTTCCTTTCTTCTTACACTCTGCAAAATTACAATTTATAACTCAGATTCATCGCCTCATTTATCCTTTATCCTCTGGAGAGCTCTACTGACCAGTCAGTGCTTCCATTCATTTTTAGAATTTTGACTCCATATCCCTAGGTGTCCCTCCCCTTCCTTTCCAACGAAATTATAAAAAACCCTTCAAAGCAACAAAACCTAGCCAATGACTTGTTAAAGAAAACTCATATGTTAAAGACCAAGTGGCAGGAGAGAGCCCTCTTTGATTTGAGAAGGCTAGTACTCAGCTCTAAAGTGGTTTGTATGTTACCTGTGTCTCTTGTTTTATTAGCCGAACAAATTTACAAAGTGCTCACATTTTGGCGTCGTTGTCAGGGAGCGAAAGTGAAATCTTCCCTGGGAAAAGAACGACTTTAAGCTTCAGATTTGATTCGTGAGGGTGACAGTGAATCAAATACCTTATTGGCTGAAACTAAATTTACCCTGGCGACTCCATTA
>JASDQU010105592.1:25516-46190 GCA_032191745.1 Picea mariana
GGGCCCAGAACGCCATAAATATACTCAACGATGTTCCTACTGCAAACTTTTAGACTATTGGGGTTAAAGACAGAACTACATTGATTATCTGAGCCAGGAGGGTTATTGCTAAACATAACCTGTTGAAATCAGTCCAAACTAAGGTGACACAGATGGAACAGAGTGTGCAAGAGTTCAAATATTTATTTGAAGAATTGTTCGCCAAAGGACTTCCACCATTTTGGGATGGCAAGGGAAATTTGTATGATGAGGAAGAATAAAATTATTGTTTGACTTAGTGTATAATGGATCATTCTAAGTTTGAAACACTGGAGGAAAATCTGAAAGGAGCCACTCTAGTTGAGCATCTAATTACAGACTTTGAAATTATGAATCAGTTCAAAACAGTCAAGCTTGGACTGTAAGTCATGTCATATGCTTCTTGCATTGACTTGGAGACTCTGATAAAGGAAATGGCAGATTATGATATCCCTTCTGACTTTCAATGCAAGGAAATAATCAGGTTGGGTAAGAAAATTTTCATTTTTCCAGGGCCTAGTAAATGATGTCCAGATGTCACTAAAGATGGTAGATCATGTGGAAGACCAAAGAAGAACAAGTGGCGAAGAAAGGGACCGAAACTCCAGAGGAGCCAAAGTCCGGATCAAGAAAAATTTTCTTGTTGATCATTGTAATCGGTTTCAAAACCAAAACGTTTCTTTGTAATAATTATAATTTGGTTTCAAACCGAAGAAGCTCATCTTGTATAAATTTTAGGAGTTCCAAATGTTTTAGGAGTTGGAAGAAGTGCAAGGGCACGATTTTAGCTATTTGGAACTTGAATGTAATTTTATGAAGCTGAATAAAATGCACATGTGCATATCTTGAAATCTCCACGAAAAGATTTGGATGGTGGTGTTCTGAGACTTGTCTTCTTTATTTGTATGTATTTCCCGTGTTCTTGATTTCATTTTCACTATCTTATGTTTAAATTGGATAGTTAAAGGCCCAAAATTCATCTTTTGATGCTCTCGGCTTAAGAAATTTAAATTGTTTTAAGTTCTTCATAACTAAGTCGAGATTCATTTTATTTAATGCTTTGATGCAGTTATATGTTTTTCCTTTCTTCTTACACTCTGCAAATTACAATTTATAACTCAAATTCATCGCCTCATTTATCCTTTATCCTTTGGAGAGCTCTACTGACCAGTTAGTTCTTCCATTCATTTTCAGAATTTTGACTCCATATCCCTAGGTGTCCCTCCCCTTCCTTTCAAGCGAAATTATAAAAAACCCTTCAAAGCAACAAAACCTAGCCAATGACTTGTTAAAGAAAACTCATATGTTAAAGACCAAGTGACAGGAGAGAGCCCTCTTTGATTTGAGAACACTAGTACCCAGCTCTAAAGTGGTTTTTATGTTACCTGTGTCTCTTGTTTATTAGCCGAACAAATTTACAAAGTGCTCACATTTTGGCGTCGTTGTCAGGGAGCGAAAGTGAAATCTTCCCTGGGAAAAGAACGACTTTAAGCTTCAGATTTGATTCGTGAGGGTGACAGTGAATCAAATACCTTATTGGCTGAAACTAAATTTACCCTGGCGACTCCATTATAAAGAGACCAATAGCATAAATAGTTTGAGCAAGAAATACTGGCTCCCAAGAGAATTCATACCAGAAGAAATCCAGACCCAGAAGCAATAATCCCTATGTTTGATCCTAAGAAAATTGTACACAAGAGAAAACAAAGGCCAATAAGCCCAGTTTTTTGTCTGGACGAAAATCTATATTTACCCAAAGATGGAGTAAAAGTCATTTAAGACCTTGATTTTGATTTGAAATTTGAGCAAACTCTGTTCAGAACTAGATCTGAATCCAATTTGAATGAAATAATATTTGATGAGAAGAGGTTCCAAGATTTAATTTCAGCTGCCCCTATTGGACTCATTGTGATTCCTACTCAGAACAATCAGCCACTTCAAGTTCTTCATGCAGCCATGGCATCTAGGTTTTCCCCCCTTGTACTACCTGCTCAATTACATGATTTACGCTGGGACTATAATCAGAGGATTAAGTTGTATGATGTTGAAGGCAATGTGTCAACCCAAAAACACTTAGACTAGTTCAATGATTTTGTGTACCTAGAAGAAGTAGATTATGAAGATGCAAAAATGAGATTGTTTGCACAAAGTCTCGCAGGTGAAGTCAGAAAATGGTTCAGAGCTCTCCCAGCAGCAAGTATCCCATATTTTGCATCCTTTGAAACAAGTTTTCTTGCAAATTGGGGTGACAAGAAAAAACCCCTTCAATTGATAACCCAGTACAACAACATGAGAAGGTCACCTGATGAAACAGTACAAGAGTTTTCAGCTAGATTTATGAAAGTTTACAACTCAATTCCTACTGAAGTAAAACCTCCTCCTAGAGTTGTTCAACTTAGATATGTTGATTCCTTTGATAGTGACTTTGCTTTGTTGTTGAGAGAAAGAAAATCCAATTCAATAGATGATATGATGAGTGATGCAATAGAAGTTGAAGTAAATCTAATGGCTTGAGGAAAGATCAAATATAATTCTGACAGAGACATAAACAAGGTTCAAGATAAGGCACAGCCTTCAACTTCACAGTCATCGGAAGAGAGATTTGAGTTGATGATGAAGACTATGGAGAAACTCATGGAAAGGATGTCCTTAGATAATAA
The DNA here is from genome assembly GCA_032191745.1 of Picea mariana. NCBI lineage: Eukaryota > Viridiplantae > Streptophyta > Pinopsida > Pinales > Pinaceae > Picea > Picea mariana. The sequence continues at coordinate 28,195 of JASDQU010105592.1, forward strand.
GCCTAACACCAGAGAGAAAGTTGATTTTCCACCCAGAAATCAAAGGAGACTAGCAGTCCCACAGATCAAACAAAGAGACTAGAGGAACCAGGTTGATCATCAAATAAGACCCCCTTTTCAAAACAATTATGTAAATGAAAATTTTGATGAAACTTTGGAAGACAATATGCATTGTTGTGATGGTAATGAAACAAAGGTGTTTTTAACTAAAGAAGAACATGATCAGTTCATGGATGCAAATAATATATTTATGCAGGAGAATGATGAAAGGTTATTAGTGGAAAAGGAAGACAATCAGAAAGGACTGCAGAATGCCATCATGCAATTCCAGAAACAATATAATCTTCTAAGCAAAAAGGTGCCTGCAAATCCTCCAAAGGGAAATCCTACCAAGAAATCTCAAAATAATACACCTTCTTTGAGTCAGCCTAAGAAGGACTATGTGGTAAAGAATGTTGTGGAGAAAGGAAAGCAAAAGGAAGAACCTCCAAAGAAAGTACCTGAAGTAAGAAAGGAGACAGTCATCAAAGAGGTAGAAAAAACCTCATCTTCCTTTAGCTTTGAAAGTGAGATGGAAAAAATTAAAATCTTGGTTCCATTCAATGAGCTGATAAAGAATTGTGAATATAGAAATCAAATAATTAAGATGATCAAGATGGAAGAAATTTTTGATACTTTAAATATGCAAGATGATCATCCTTCCATCTTGTTTGGCCCACGTGTAGAGGAGAGTGGTGATGTTGATGAGGTCTCTCCTTTCTATGGTAGTCTGAAGATTCATGATATGACTTTGCATAATGCTATGTTAGATTCAATATCATCCCATAATCTGATTCCCAAGGTGGTCATGGACCAATTGGGTCTGGACAATACAAGGCCTTACAAGGATCTTTTCTCCTTTGATTCAAGGAAGGTGAAGTGCTTGGGCCTAATCAAAGATCTGGTAGTATCTTTGTCTCAAATTCAAGCAAAAAAATGGTCATGGATGTGGTGGTTGATGATATCCTTCCTAAATTTGGCATGTTTTTATCTAGGTCATGGGGTGCAAAGCTTAAAGGGACTTCGAAAATGGATATGTTATATGCCACTATACATGTTTTTGTCCAAGCTAGGAGGTTGTATAGGGAAGTATTGCTCAAGTACATGGTCAGTAACAAATCCCAGCCAAACAACCATCCCATTTATTATGTGGAAATTGAGATTGGTTCTTCCGTTTTCTTTAACAATTTGATTTTTGAAGAGGAGGTACCAAAGACTGATATGACTATCAAATACAAACCAGATCAACAAAACAATGCAGAAAATGAAATGTGGAATATGAGCTTTGATGGAGTTGTCAGCAAAGAAGGAGTAGGGGTTGGTGTGTGGATTAACACCCCCCCCCCCAAATTGGGTACAAAACTTTGTTCTTACCAACTTTCTTTTGATTGCACAAACAACATGGATTAATACAAGGCATCAGTGTTGGGATTGAAGACTTTGAAAGAAATGGGTGGTAGGAGGATAGTTGTACATGGATATTCTGAGCTGATTATAAATCAAGTAAAGGGTATATATCAAGCAAAGAATCCTATATTAAGAGCATATAGGAATATAGTGCTTGATCTTCTTGAAGAATTTCCAGAATATAATCTTTCAGTGATTCCAAGGGGGCAGAATCCGATCATTGATGCCTTGGCTACTTCAGCCTCAATTTTCAAAATTCCATTTTTTCCTAACAGAATATATGAGATTGAGATTAAGAATGGGCCAGCAATACCTGATAACATTAAGTAATGGAAAGTTTTCGAAGATGACAAACAAGTAGAAATTTTCCTTCAGATGGATGGTGAATTTGAAAATTTGAATATTGATGAGGAATATTGTTGTGAAGAAGAAGATGCAGTTGTGTTCGCAAATGATGATTATTTCAAGAATCAGATTGTTGGTAAGGATATAATGCAGCTGAAAAATAACACCATTCCCAAAGGTCTGTTCCCATTAGAAAAATGCTTTGACAACAATGATGTAGCCATAAGTCCTAAAATTACTTCAAATGATGGAGATGTTGTAGATTGCAACATTGGGACTCAAGAAGACCCCAATATCATCAAGTTATCCAAGACACTTATCCCAGAGGTCAAGCAAAGGTATATCAGTTTAATGAAAGAATTTCCTGATGTTTTTGCATGGATTTATGAAGATCTAAAGGTCTATGATACTAAGTTGATTCAGCGTGTGATTCCAATCAAGGAGGATCACAAACCTTTCAAGTATAAATTAAGAAGAATTGATCCTTTGTTGTTGTCATTGATTGAAAAGGAGATAAAGAAGTTTTTTGAAGCCAAAATCATAGTGTCTTTGAGATTTTCTAAGTGGGTGGAAAATCTAGTACCTGTCAGGAATAAAAGTGGAGAGATCAGATTATGTGTGGAATTTTGAAATCTAAACAAGGTATCTCTAAAGGAAAATTACCCACTTCCTAAGATGGATTACATTTTGCAGAAAGTGGTTGGTTCTCAAAAAATGTCAATGCTAGATGGTTTCTCTAGGTACAACCAAATCATGGTACACCTTGATGATCAGGAGAATACATCCTTACAACACCATGGGGCACCTTCATGTATGCCAAAATGCCTTTTGGGCTCATGAATGCAAGACAAACTTTCCAAAGGGCTATGGATATAGCCTTTGATTATGAGAAAGATAAGTTTATTTTTATTTACTTAGATGATATCATTGTATATTCAGTTTCTGATGATGAACATCTTAAACATCTAAGGAGAGATTTTTAGAAATGTAGGAATTTTGGCATCTCATTGAACCCCAAGAAGTCTAATTTTGGCATGGAAGAGGGAAAGTTGCTTGGTAAAATTATTTAAAAGGAGGGAATAAAGATAGATCCTAGCAGAGTTGAAGGAATTCTTAAAATTGGCATACCTAGAAGCAAGAAAGAAGTACAATTTTTCCTAGGGAAAGTAAATTTTTTGAGAAGGTTCATCCCTAATCTGGTTGAAATCATAAAGCATATCACTAACATGCTCAGGAAAGGAAGTGAGATAAAGTGGACTCATGAATCTAGAAATTCATTTGAAGATATTAAAGTGGCATTGACCAAAGCCCCAGTGTTGGCCAATCCCAATTTTGTAAAAGAATTTATATTGTTTTCTTTTGCCTCAGAACACACCATTTTTGGTGTTTTGTTACAAAAAGATGAACAGAACTTTGAAAGACCTATAGCTTACTATAGCAGGACATTGAGGGATTCCCCACTAAAGTATTATATCATGGAAAAGCAGGCATATGCACTAGTCAAGGCCCTAAAGGAGTTTAGATTTATATCTTGCATTCCCATGTCGTTGCTTATGTGCCCATCAGTTTTGTGAAGGACATTTTGACTCAGCCTGGTCCTGAGGGTAAAAGGGGAAAGTGGATAGTTGTGTTGTTGGAGTATGACCTCAAGATCAAAGCTACAAAGTTGAACAAGGGGAAAGGACTTGCAATGGCACAATCAAATTGTGAGCTCTTGGGAATTAATTTCATTGTTGATTTATCAGCAGATTCATAAGAAGAAAAGGTCCCTCGGGTATCCCAAAAATTCCTTGACTCCCCATGGTATGCTGACATTATTTATGTGTTGAGAAATTTGTAGGCTCCTCCTGAATTGGGCAAAACCAAGGCCAGGTTTTTGAAGCTAAAAGAAAAAAAAAATTGCATTCTATACCAATCTCTGTATTGGAAGGATCCAAGAGGGATCTTGTTGAGTTGTTTGTTGGAGGGAGAAGTAGAAAAAACCATCAAAGAGTTTCATAAAGTTGGTTGTGGAGGGCACCATTATTGGAAAAATACTATGCACAAAATATTGAGGGCAGGTTTCTATTGGCCTAGCATTTTTTTTATGTTTACAAAGAAGTTTCAAGCTATCATGAATGCCAAATTTTTTATGGGAAGAGAAAACTATATCCTTTGCCTTTGAATCTTATCTATGTTGAAGCACCATTTAGGCAATGGGGCCTTGATTTCATAGCATAAATTCATCCACATTCCTCAGCTCAGCATAAGTGGATACTGACAGCCACAGATTACTTCATCAAGTTCATTGAAGCAGTCCCCACAAGGCAAGCCACCGGTACTATTATCATTCAGTTTTTGGAAAACAATATTTTGTCTAGATTTGGTTGTCTAGCTAAAATCATCATTGACAATGCAGCAGCATTCAAGTCCAAAAAGATGGAGAAATTTTGCAGTGATTACAATATAACTATTGTCCATTCCACAGCTTATTACCCTCAAGGTAACAGGTCGGTTGAATCATCCAATAAGAGTTTGACCAGAATTATCAAAAAACTGTTGCAAGATAACAAAAAGGCTTGGCACAAGAAGCTTATTTATGCACTATGGGCTAACAGGATCACTACTAAAAGGTTTATTTCCACTTCACCCTTCCAGATTGTGTATGGCACAAAGGCAATTTTTCCTACTTCACTAGTATTGCTAATGATCAAATTGGTACAGGAGCAAGATGATGAACCAGATGTCACTCAAAGGAGGAAAAATGAACTAATCAATGTTCAGCAAACAAGAGAGAAAGCCTTCAACAACTCTCAACTCCACCAAGACAAGATTAAAAAATCTTTTGACAGGCATACTAAGGAAGATGATTTCGAAGTGGGGGATTTGGTGTTGAAATGGGATGCCAGGAATGAAGACAAAGGATAGCATGGAAAATTTGACCATTTGTGGTTGGGACCTTTCAAAATAGTGGCATACTATGGAAATAATGCTTATCTACTACATGAAAATAATGGAGATCTCGTTGGTGGGGGGCCTGTGAATTGCAGGTTTCTCAAGCATTATCTCACTTAAATAATTTTTCACCCTTTCCATTTCATTGTATATAACCATTTTTTTTTCAGTTGTAGCATTTGAAATCAAATCAGTAGAAAATTGAAGCTCAAATCGAAGGCCCTAAGTTTACGCTGAGTATAATTGGATTTATGTGAACAAATTTTCGTGAATAAGTTGTTGATCGATTTAGTCGCTTGAGTGAAATAAATCCCAATGGATGGGCACTTGGTATATCATTCTTTTCTACCTCGCTGGGAGGATAGCATCCCCAGTTGAAGCCCATGTTAGTCACCATTAAATTTTATTATGTGAAATCAAGATTTCAGAATCTAGCGGAACGCTAAACCGGTTTGGAAGCCTGATAAACTAGGAAAAGGGATAAATCTGGTAGGAGTGCTAAGTTGATTGGGTCCGAAACATCGTGGATATTGAATTATAAATATCAACCACCGAGAATGATTTCGGGGGGGTGAAGCTGCACAGGGTTTAATTTTGAAGGGCAATCCTGAAATTTAAACCACTGTTTTCTCTCAAAGGTACATGGCATCACCAGGTGCATTTCAGAACGAAAATAGGGTTGCCTCAAACCACTTTATCAAGCCCCCGAAAAATGGAAAAGTATAAAAGGACATTTAGTCATTTATTTTATTTTGATTATTATTTTGAACATTGGACCGTTAGAACCTTGGCACAACCCCCATCTTTCACCTGCAGCTCAACAGTACACTAACTCGGCACACCAGTTCCTCTTATTTCCAGGTATTCTTCATCACAACCATGGATCCCATCATAACCTCAGTAACTGAACAATATCCTGTGGAAAATGAAGAAGCCCTAATTGAGCGAGACGCAAATGTTTTTTATGTCGAAATCACTATTTCTCCCATATCTGTGTCCAGAAGCAACCTGTCCGATAAAGTAGGAAGATGTATATCATTCCTTCAAGCAGTCTAGGCCACCATAGTCCCTTATGATGTTGAAATTTCTTTCGCGTTTCAAAAATTTATAGGTTGGTGCGTTGAACAGTATTCCCATGATTAAAGAGTCATTGTGAATAAATGAGGGTCTGAGGTCTTGTGTAGGGTAGAGAGACTGTCAATTCGAGAGTCCCTTTGTATACCAGAGTCTTTTTCCGCAATTTTTGAACCTTTCAATGAAGAGAAGTTGATTAGGGTATATAGAGAATTTCCATAAGACGTCGGAGATCTGTTTTTACAAACGATTATCAAACCTGGACATTTTTCATAAGGTCTGTCTTTGTCGATGAATGTAAATATAATGTTCATCGAAGTCCAATGGGTCTTCTCCCTATTGAGTCAAGTTTTAGTTCTAGACAATGACAAATATGTGGTTGAAGTCATGCTCGGTTTCCTTTTGACCCTTTTTAAGTCAGAGTCTAGTCTGTCAGTCTATATCAGCTTTAATCAATTCCTAGATGATAATATCCATAAACAGCTAGTGAATTTTCGCTTCCTAAGACATTTCAGATACTACACTTATCTGTTGACAATTTTCTTGGAAACCAACAAGAGGGAATTTCCTTAAGAATCATTTGTGTCAACTGAGTGTAAAAGAATTACATTACTTATCTTCATCAACAAAGTCATGTCCAGAGTTTATAGTTTGATTTTCAATACCAGCCTACGTAGAGTTTTGGATGACATGAGAAGTTATCTACAGCCAAATCCAGAGAATAGAGTGGGGGATTGGGTATTATTCATGCACTCAACACTAATATGGGTTTATGGTTGTCATGAATCCCCTTACCTATTGCCTATTTTTCTGACTCCTAGAATCTTTTCCCTTGAATTCATCAGGCATAGAATTATATCTGAGACAGAGCATTTCCTGAAGTTGCACAAATCCTCCAACCTTAAGTTCCCTTTTATCATCGGCCCCTTCATTGTCAAATCCAGATCATGTTTATCTCAAGTTCAAGCAAGGCTCAAAGAACTTTTTTTTTCACAGTTAAAGGGAAGAAGGTATGATCCACATCAAATCATATCCAAGATGATATAGATGAACAAACAGGCCCCTTATGAGCATGAACAGGTTGAGGGTTTTGATAAGCTGGAAAATCTAGAAGTTTGTGTTGATGTGGAAGAAAACTTGCAACCAATTCAAACACGGCAAGTGGAGGCAACCCTGCAACAAAGTCAAACACAACAAGATCCTCAGAAGTTGATAATCAAAGTTCCTAAGACAAGTGATTACAGCAAGAGAAGTAGTTTAGAGGCCATGGACATCAGTGACTAGCAAATTGCCCCAAAGAAGATGAAAGTTACACAGTCTTCACAGATAGTGGATTTAGAAGAGGAAGAGTCCAGAGACCAAGCTAATCCAAATATGGTGGAGAGTGGTACTAGCACTGTCGATTTTGAAAAGGAAAGTAAACTCCAAAGTGAAGGAAGATCAAGAATTTTTAGCAGTAAGAAATACATTTTTTAAACATCTAAGTCAGCTTATCAATCTAGAGAATATTTGCAAAACAGTATGCTGAGAAGGGTAATATAGCTCTAGGTGAGATGAGGTATTTGGTACCTGAAGTGGAAAATATCTCTTAGCATAAATATTCTCTGTTCACAGTAAGGGATGTTGAAAATAGGACTTTTAATATTGCAGTTGCATATGAAGACAAAGTCTCTGAAATAAAGATAAAATATGATAACATAAGTGCTCCAGACAAGGTCAAATTCCACAAGCACACTAGTGACATGTTATATTCTGATTACCTGAGCTTAAGTTTAAATAATTTGAAACTATCATCTTATGCAATGAAATTGGAAGGAAAGTTGAGGCAGGAAAAGGCATCTAGAAGAGCTTGGCAGACTTGGGTCAAGAGGTTGGAATCTGAAGGCCCCCAAGGATTGAAATCTTCATTGGTTGAGAAAGACAAATTGATTCAAAGTTTGAAGAAGAAATTTAAAATGCTTGCTACAAAGCATCCACAAACAACAGAATTGGTTGCTCTAGAACAGGAAAAGGAAACACTTCGTCAAGACACACTCGGCTACAAGGCTAGGGTGTTGCAACTGAAATAAGAAAAGGTGAAATGGTCACAAGAGCATACATAATTTCTAAACAAGGTTGTGGTTTCATCTACCACTGCATAATTCAGGTCAAACATTGAAGGACTTGTCCAGGCTATGTCACAAGTTAGCTTGAAAGAAGGATAAATCAAAGGGATGAAAGGAAGCATAGAGAAATTGAAGCAGGAATTGTAGGCAAAGGATGAAAAGATAACTCAATTTCAAAAGGAGAATGAAGTCTTGCAAGAAAGAATAAACAAATTGAAGATGAGGTTAAGAGGAAAAGGTATTTTGTAGGGGGCCAAACATATCATCTGAGACTCTATATATGTTTAAGCTGCCAAGTTCATATCATATTTGAATTTCATTAATGATAAAGATAGCATATCCATCACAGCCAGAAATAGGTGCACTGTTATGAATGAAACTTTAGCAAAGAAACCATCAGAATGGGCCCAGAACGCCATAAATCTACTCAACGTTGTTCCTACTATAGACCTTCATACTATTGGGGTTAAAAATAGAACTACATTGATTATCTGGGCTAGGAGTTTTATTGCTAAACATAACCTATTGAAATCAATCCAAAGTAAGGCGACATAGATGGAATGGAGTGTGCAGGAGTTCAAAAAATTATTTGAAGAATTGTTCACCAAAGTACTTACACCATTTTGGGATGGTAAGGGAAAGTTGTATGATCGGGAACAATACAATGCTACACCATTTTGGGATGGTAAGGGAAAGTTGTATGATCAGGAATAATACAATGCTCGTTTGACTCAGTGTAGAATGGATCATTCTAAGTTTGAAACACTGGAGGAAAATCTGAAAGGAGTCACTTTAGTTGAGCATCTGATTACAGACTTTGAAATTTTGAATCAGTTCAAAATAGTCAAGCTTGGATTGCCAGTCATGTCATATGCTTCTTGCATTGACTTGGAGATTCTGATAAAGGAAATGACAGATTATGATATCCCTTTTGACTTGCAATGGAAGGAAATAATCAGGTTGGGTAAGAAAAAATGCAGTTTTCCAGGGCCTAGTAAATGATGTCCAGATGTCACTAAAGATGGACGATCATGTGGAATACCAAAGCAGAACAAGTGGTGAATAAAGGGACCGAAACGCCAGAGGATCCAGAGTCTGGATCAAGAAACATTTTCTTGTTGATTATTGTAATTGGTTTCAAAACTGAAATGTTTCTTTGTAATCATTGTAATTGGTTTCAAACCAAAGGATCTCAGCTGGTATAAATATTAGGAGTTCCAAATGAATTAGGATTTGGCAGAAGTGAAAGGGCACAATTTTATCTATTTGGAACTTGAATGTAATTTTATGAAGCTGAATAGAATGCACATACAGATGTCTTCAAATCTCCACGAAAATATTCTAATGGTGGTGGTATGAGACTTGTCTTCTTTCTTTGTATGTATTTCATGTGTCATTAATTTCATTTTCACTGTCTTCTATTTAAATTGGATAGTTAAAGGCCCCGAATTCATCTTGTTATACTCTCGGCTTAAGAAACTTAAAATATGTTAAGTTCTTCCTAACTAAGTCAGGATTCATTTTATTTAATGCTCTGATGTAGTTATATGTTTTTCCTTTCTTCTTACACTCTGAAAATTACAATTTATAACTCAGATTCATCACCTCATTTAGCCTTTATCCTCTAGAGAGTCTACCGACCAGTCAGTGCTTCCATTCATTTTCATAAGTTTGACTCCATATCCCTAGGTGTCCCTCCCCTTCTTTTCCAACGAAATTACAAAAATCCCATCAAAGCAACAAAACCTAGCCAGTGACTTGTTAAAGAAAACTTATATGTTAAAGACCAAGTGATAGGAGATATCCCTCTCTGAGCTAAGCAGGCTAGTACCCAGCTCTAAAGTGGTTTGTAGGTTACCTTTGTAGTTTGTTTTTTTTAACAGGACTCCCAACGAGTCTAGTTTAAGCTCTTTTCCGACTCTCTCAAAAAGAAAAAATATTGTCGAGTGAACTTGTCTTTTTCACACTCGTAAATTGGATTTGAAAGGATGTCTATTTGGTGTAAGTTTAACCCTTTTTCAAACCAAGTAGACTAAATTTACGAAAAAGGACATTCATTGGTGCTAAGTTGTAATTGCATCTCATTCTCTTGCTTGTAGTATTGAGCCTATTGTTGGTTCTCACTTTCGCATTATAAGCCTATCACCTCAGCAGTTTGCATCATCAGCCAAGCAGATCCTTGTTTATATCCTTTGTAGCTTGACACCATGTACCCCAAGAGGAAACATTCCTCCGAGTGTCCATATCATGCATGCACCTCCTTGCATTGATCATAGGTATGTTCCAGTGTTGGAACTAGTTTCTTACTAGAAACGTGTGTTTCCTCCTTTGTATCATAGCATTCATTTGACTATTAAAAAACAAAAAAAGGGACGGGCGGGAAAAGAATATTATCTTGTGTTGGCAGTAGTCATGTTGCCTTTGAACAGAGCACAAATTTTTGAGTCCACTTGTCATGAAAATTTTGGGTTTAGCATGACCTTAGGAAGTTGATCTCATTACTAAGAGTCCCCGACTAGTTACTCTTCCAGACCCTATGGAGAGTTTGATTTATGCCTCTTGAATCACAAAGTTTCATCAATAATTATATGTTGCCAGAGTCATCCATATGTCTCATACTCTTGTTCAAAGGATGTTTATTATCTTGTGTCATCCATTTCTTATAAATCTTGACTTTTCATGTCATCCATACCCTCAGTGTATCTCAGAGTTACATGAAGTTGTAGTCCTATCGTGCAACCTGGTCCTATTTTCATTATGGGTAGGTAACCTCGAACCCAACAGTCGACATTTCATCAATGGTCCCTGACTAGGGGGTTTCCCTTGTGTTCGACGAAAAGATATATATTCACACAGTGGGATTTTTGCAGTGTCTTGGATGCCATTATCCTTATTGGTGGTTTCCTCACCTTTTTCAGTAGTTTTCCTTATTGGCTTCTATTCAGAGGGTCTTTTTCGTGCACTACTTGCATCTACTGCATGTTAAAGACGCACAGGATCATTGGTTTGTGAACATATTCTTCGTCCAAGTTCCTCCAAATCATTAAGATCCTTCTTTGTACCTCATGATGAATGATGAGATATGCCTTAATTCTCTCCTTTCAGCGTGTCTCCTTCCATCGAATTCAACCCATCTATTCTGGAAACAAGACCTATAGTCTTATGAGTACCTAGAGGCTTGCAGTCATCAGTGGTAGGTTCTCCCGCCATCGACAGTTGGAAATACATCAATGTCTCTTGATCGATGGATTCTTCAAGTGTTCGACCTCAACACCTTTATTCACATGTGTAATAATGTACTTGGTGCCTTGATACCTACTTTCATTATCAATAGGTTGTCTCGTGTTTGTTAACGATATACTTTAATGACCGGTAATCAAACGAAGTCTCATTGTGTTCGACCTCAACTCCTTTATTCGCATAATGTAGACTTGCACCTTTGGTGGATCGTGTAGAAGACTTGAAGACATCAGTTCATAGTTGCAGCTTGCCTGAGTTGTTGTTATCTTTCATTGGACCAGTACCTATATGACTTCAGTGATCATGGGAGATCAGATTGTACTCCATTGTATACAGATATCTTCAGATTGATTTTGAGACCGGTTTTCATTGGGCCTTGTTTGTGACTATGACAGCCTATGGCATGTATCTACTTTTGTATTTCCCATTCATGGCCATGAACAACTATTTTATATATTTTCACATGGATCTACAGTGTAATTCAAATTGGCAGCCATGTGCGTAAAGTCAATATGAATTATAATATTCTAATGAGAAACTAGTTCGTCCAGCTGGGTCTCCATTACTCCACTTCTGGGAATTATAATATATTTTGGCCATCACTGATACTCCTCTGACCTCGCATATTAGGGTGAATCTGTTATAGCAAGATTTTCCTCACCACGTGCAAACTTTCTCAAAAGGCCTTTTCCATTTCCCTATGTACACTTGAAGTCCCTTTTTATAGTTCCAGAACTAAAAATTGTATTTTTCCACATATACGCACCCTAACAGCTATACAACATGTGTATACGTAGGTTGCACCATTACAGCCCGCGTACATCAGGTTTTGTGCTCAAAATTTAAAAAATGGTGTCGGTTTTCCATGTCATGTCATGGGATCCATGATCTTGACCTTCCATATAAAGGAAACGTTCTGACTCGGCCCTTCAGTTCCATTTGAAGGATATAAATGGGCCATATCCAAGATGTGGAAGAGAGGAGAAGAATTCAACTTTAAGAGGAAATTTACTCTAGAGAAATTATTCACTTCATATTGAGTCGGCGTCCCTTTGTCCTTTTAAGTCTAAACACATTGTTCATCCGCCAAGCTCTTCCTTATTTGATGGAGAACCCCATTGTCTCTCTTATATGAGCTTGCCTTTGGTGGAGGATTGAAGTGGTGGAGGCCCAGCTGGAAGGGACTTAGTCTCTCGGTTTCGAACGTGCTGACACAGAAGTTTGCAATTCATAAACTTTTGTTGATTACATTCTAATAGAAACACTCTTTTCTCGTCCAATTAATGTCTTGAAAATATTTTAATTGTTATTCCATGGGCGTATTTGTTATGAATATTGATGGATTATGCTATTGAATGTGATAACTTTATATATTATCACCATATGCTTGTGTATCTTCGTTGTTGAGGACAAGTTGCAGGTGTATTGCTTTGGGTCAAGTGCTCAACGGTGGGCTTCATCGAACGTCTGGACGAGGTAAGCTCTTTATCTTGTCTTGTTAGCATATTTGTTTATACATAATACCTAAGATTAGAGTTTATTTATGCAGTCATTGTCATCTATTGTGGTTTACCCCATGCCATAGAGTGATTTTCCTCATAACATACATGTCAATTATTTATGTCGAACTAATTTCAGTCCCAGTAGAGAGGTAAAGGCTCAACTAATTGTAGATAGATATAGTTCAAAATTGGAAGACCTATGGTGACATATATCATTCCAACTTGAACATATATCGCATATATTTTCCATATCCAGTATATAATATATATTGATCAACTCCATTGAAGTTATATCTACTTGTATCACCTCTCATGTATGTTTCAGTTGTTATTGCTCTGGTATTGATAAGATATAGTTGGTTCTTTTATTGCTCATCTCTAATTGAAATAAAAATAAGTTGTAACTATTGTTGTTTTGGCTCCAATCCTTGACCCAAGTGATAATGACATGTTAGTTCTACTTTCATCCCCATTAGAGAGGAAAAGGATATTTTTTGTTTTAGGGAAGCTAGGACATTAGGCTATTTTATGTTTTTTTGAGAGAGAAACGAGGTCATCGTCGATGGATGACACACAATACAAAAATCATGTAATGATGCAAAATAGTGATGAGAGATGGCATATTTTAATTGCTTGGATAGATGAATCTCATGAAATCCTAGTTCACAATATAAACACCTTACATTGTAAATACAATACAATATAATATATTTGTTAGTATAATTTATATATTTCAACTTTAGTAGAATTTTTCATCCTCATAAACCTAATCACTACACTTTATATATTAAAGAAGTATATAAATTATATAAGATGATTATAACTTTTCTTCTATGAAAAATGTATTTGAAAAAAATTTCAAGAACTTCCTCTACTCTGTGAAAGGAGTCTAAGGTAAATACATATGTACTCTTAACCCATAGAAACTTAACAGGACTTGAACTCGTGACCTCTTAGCAATATTTGTTATGAAACTAGTTGGCTCGAATAGATTGAGCTAAGTCGTAAAGGTGGTGGTGGGGAGTGAAAGTGTGCAAATTCACACTTTCACCTCCTACCCCCACCTCAAGGAGATAATATAATTACAATATGTATGTGATGCATATACACATTTTGGATATATGTTAAAGTTATTTGATAATGGAGGCAAATCAACTCGAAAAATTCAAATACTCTTTAAGGAATGTGTTTGATAGCAAGTTGAAGTGCAATAACACTAAAATCTAATTCTTAACATCAAGGAGTGTTATAGAAAGATTTTCCTCACCCCATGCAACTTGCTCAGAAGGAATTTTCCATTTCCCTATGCAGACTTGAAGTCCCTTTTTGCAATTCCGAGAGCTAAAAAACATATGTGTCCACATGTGCACGCCCTAACAGCTATACAGCATGTGTATACGCATGTTGCACCATTACTTCCCGTGTACATCTGGTTTTGTCTCCAAAATTAAAAATGGTGTTGGGTTTCCATGTCACGCCACGAGATCCATGATCCTTGACCTTCCATATACTGGAAACATTTTAACTTTTCCCTTCAGTTCCATTTGAAGACTATAAATGGGCCATATCCAAGTTGTGGAAGAGGGAGAAGAATTCAACTTTGAGAGAAAAGTTACTCTGAAGAAATTATTCACTTCATATTGAGTCTACATTGCTTTGTCCTTTTAATTCTGCACACATTGTTCAGCCCCCAAGCTCTTCCATATTTTATGGAGAACCTCATTGTCTCTCTTATATGAGCTTTCCTTTGGTGGAGTATTGAAGTGGTGGAGGCCCAACTGGAAGGGACTTAGTTTCCCGATTTTGAGACGTGCTGACACGGAATTTTTTCATTCATACACTTATGTTGATCATATTTTAATAGAAATACTCTTTTATCGTCCAATTAATGTCTTGCAAATATTTGAATTGTTATTCCATGGGCATATTTGTTATGAATATTGATGGATTATGCTATTATATGTGCTAATTGTATATATTGTCACCATATGCTTCTGTATCTTTGTTGTTGAGGATAGGTTGCAGGTGTATAGCTTTGAGTCAAGTGCTCAATGGTGCTCTTCTTCAAACATCTGAACGAGGTAGGGTCTTTATCTTGTCTTGCTAGCATCTTTGTTTATATAGCATACTTGAGACTAGAGTTGATTTATGTAGTCATTCCATCTATCGTGGTTTACCCCATGCCATAGAGTTATTTTCCTCGAAACAGAACTGGCGACCATACTGGGGATAGAATCTTCTTTTCAAGGTTTGGAGTGTTTTTCTCCTTTGATTTCTCTCGGTTATCTTGAGTTTCTTTTCTTTTGATTGCTTGACATCCTATTTTCATTTTGAGTCTGATTTTCTTGGCCTTATCCTTAACCTGACAGTGTTTCAACACATATATGTGGGTTTTCCCTTGACAAACGCATACATACACCAGTTGTCTTTTTGCAGGGAACGTATATACATGGTTTTCTCCTGAATAGTCGCATACATCATCCTTATTTTCTTGATTGTTGATTTTGGTGTTTGTTGGGAAAGTTTTGATGGTTGTTGAGTCTTCTTGGATCTCTTTCATGACTATTAAGTGCCTATAGATTGATAGGGAACCTTCCTTTGGTCGAATTTCTGGGCGGTTTTTTCTTTCTCATCATCTTTTTTCATTGGTTGTCCTTGCATCTTGGGTTGGGTGTTTGCTTCTTGATATCCTTCTTGGTTTGTCTCTTTTGCTTACAGTAGGGTTTATATATCAATTTGTTGTTCAGTCCTTGCATTTTCATTTCCTTTATATTGAAAATACAAAAAAAATACATTTTGCATTATGGCATTTGATCTTTTGGGTTCTTATCATTGATCTTGATACATGTATGGAAAGATTTCATCTTATTTGAAATTGCAGAGTTGAATTGAAAATTGCATTTTTGAAAAGCTTATCATTTATTGAGAATTGAAGTTAGGACTTTGCATTACATTCATTTTCATTTTGTTTACTTATTGAGCCATAACATCATCAGTTTCATGACCACATATTTTGAGTAAACAAAGCCACTAAAAGTAACATTGATAAATTTAAAATTGATTATAAATTATTTTATTTTTCATGGTGCACAAACTAGCTTAAGATTTAGAGCCTTGGGATAGGATTTTATGAGTAAACTTCTCTAAGGCTATTAAACTCAACATATGTGTCTAACTAAGGGAGTGGTGAAATCCATTGTATAATTGGTGATGTCATGAGGCTCTGCTCACACCAGATTTAAGCACGAGGTCGCGCAAAGTTGGTTGAGGAGATATCCCTCCAATACCTTCTTAGCGTCAGAGATATTTATGGGGATCTATTCGTATATGGGGATCTCGCTAGTACCTTTACCTCTGTGAGAGGCAATGATTTCGAGATTTCATGCTTTGTTACCCTGCTTGTACAGTGGACCTGACTTACGATTGTTCTCCTACGCATTGGTTATAGCATGGTGGATTTAGTTTCTTGACATAGGTAGCCACGTATGTTACTTTTAGGGGTTATTCTAAAGGTACCCTGAGTCAGATAAGGGTCGGACAACACACACCCTTTATGGAGGATTACCTCTCTGGGGGGATATGACCTGATACGTTGTTAAGCCCATGAGGGCCCTTATAATTGATTTTGATCCCTCCGATATTTTGAAGGGATTCTCATGCTCCTCTTGGGTGAGGCATACCTACTTTAGGAAGGTAGGCCCCTTTCAGTCACTTTATCCTAGTTGTGTGCATATTGGACTTTTTGTTTATTTTGGTGTGCTCTTTGATTGTTAGTTGGCCTTAGGATTTGGTTTTATATCTCGAGTATTGAGTCATCATGGCGCCATACCATCTTCCTCACAAGTCTCTCCATTTGTTGAAATTACCACCACATCTTGAGTCTTTTCCTTCTAAAAGGAATAAATTTATCAAACGTGGTACACACACCTCCACCCACCAGACTTGTGGTCATACAAGTATGATAAATGAGTCAAGTTAGAAATATATTGGGAGTCCTTCAACTCCCATACCTACCATAGTTTATGGAACTCCTTCTACGCCTTCGACCACTACAATTGTCGTGTTGAAGGTTCCCATCATCACTCTTGTTCGGCCTGTAGTTAATACTCAACCTATATTAACGAACCCTTTTGGGTCTCTTTTTAGTTCGTCGGGCTACAATACTCAGTCCATCCCTTTGGCCTCTAGCCCTTTCTCTTATGGTATGTTGAATTTCACATTGCAATTTTCATCATCCATTCCAGCATCTAATCTAAATCATAGTATTGGACTTGGGGGCATGGATCCTCCACATATTCCACTTTCGTTTGGTGGTACTCATATTCCCCAAAAAAATCCTATGGTTGGAAGCTTGGATCCTTTTCACCCTGGGTCTAATCCTGGTCTTAATTCTCCTGGATGGAGTAATCAACCAGGCGGACATGATGTTGCTTATGTTTCTTCCTTTACACTTACCTCCTTCACACTAATTCCAACCAACATGTTTGACATGATGAATACACCTTTGTCCTCCAGATTTCACCTAGAGGAGGTCATTTTCATACTTTGGGAAACCCCCAACCTAGAGCTACTCCAGCTGGGGGGAATATTTACAACCCTCATCATAATATTCCTATTGGAATGGTGCCCAACCAACACCTTATGAATCAGTTTGGAGGGGGGTTTTACAACCCAAGACAAGGCCACGGTGCATACCAGAACCCTGGATGGGTTGTGATTCCCCAACATCAATCTTTCCTGGGAGCTTGGGGCCAGATGTCGCAACCATGTCTCCCTTTTATGGCCACGCTCAATTTTCCAGACTTGTCAAGATTAATGAACGACCCAGTGCATCATGACCCGACATGGCCCCCCGTCCCCACCAAGATTCCTTCAGATATTCCTAAATTCGAGGGAAATACTGGTGAGGATCCTGGTGATCACGTCATTAATTTTCATCTTTGGTGCTATTCCAATTCCCTTAATGACGATTATATTTGTTTAATATTGTTTCAACGCGCCCTCACAGGGATTGCATCAAAATGGTAAGAGGAGATACCAGGGGGGGCGTACGGGAATTTTAATCAAATGGTTCTAGTTTTCATCAACCACTTCCAATTATCGGTTCCTTACAACGTCGACATAAAACTTATGCTGGCCCTCCACCGGGAAAAATCCACCCATATCTCGAATCACATCCAAGAGTGGCATAGACGGAAGAGGTTGATCAAAGCCTACATTCCTCCAGAGTTCCTGCTGGAATGGTTTCTTAAGTCTTTATTGCCTTATATTTAGAAGGATGTTTCTACATCCGAGGTAAAATCTAAAGAGGAAGTTATTTTTAAATCCCAACAATTAGATCTCATCTATG
>JASDQU010105592.1:51690-67531 GCA_032191745.1 Picea mariana
GCTCCGCAAATGTTAAATCTATAGACTTGGTGACAAGCCAGTTGAAAGAGTTGTTTCTAAGCTAGTCTATATGAGGATAGTCTTTGTCTGTGTCCTCCACTCCCACTCAGTCGACGGATGTGCATTCTGTATAGTCGTTGACCAACCCGAATGGTAACCTGCAACCAGGAGAGAATAAAAAGAAAGTGTGTGGTAACAATCATAAGGGTGGGAGGAATAATGATAATAAACCCAAGGACAATGCTAATAATGATAGATTGAAGGTTAATGTTGTTGAGGGAAAGAAAGAGAGGCGGAAGGTGAAATTCCCTTGTAAGCTTTGTACTGATGATCACCTTACCCACTTTTTCCCCAAACTCGAGGAAGCTGCAAAGATTTTATCTCTACCGCCCATTGTGCTGACTAATCCTTTTCCGCATAATCAGCATATGGCCTCTATCTCCTCTAATACCATAAATGCGGTAAGTGGGATTCAAAACCCACCGGTGAAGGACAGTGAATTCATATGCATAAATATGATCAAGTCTCAGATTAATGTAGCCACTCGGTCTCGTGATTACATTTATTCATGGGCTATTATAGGTTTAGAGTCTCCCACTCCTTCAGAGATGCCTTTACAAATCGAAAATCTAGATCCCCCCTCTTATTTAGAAAGGAGTAATCAAATGCTCTACCCACAAACCTAATGCTAGATTTTCCCAAAACTACTCTATTTTTTAGGATCTGGGTCAAACCCCTTGCGCGATGTTGGCTTTGGAGGTACTCTAGATGTGTCCTTCACAGAGGAATGCCTTGTTATATGTGTTAGGAGCTCTAGACCCCTATGGATCTAAGGTTATCAAGTTTGATGTCACATATGTGAAGCCTCGCTTGCCTTACCACGTGGCCCTTCAAATCCATGTGAATTACTCAAAGTATACCATCAAATGTATTGGTATTGTTGAAGGCGTTGCAACGTGCGTGATGTCCCTAATCTGTTGGAAAACCATTGGCTCTCCAACCCTCTCTCATTATCCAACTATGTTGACCGCATTTGATGGTCGTTCTTTCCCTCCCCATGGTATTCTTCCTACCTTTCTAGTCCAGTTAGGTGGGAAGATAGTGGAGGTGGATGTTGAGGTGGTTGATGCGCCCCTTGACTATAACTTACTACTAGGGCATAACTGGGATTATGCTATGACTGTAGTCGTGTCGTCTATTTTCCATACTTTATGTTTTCTTTGTGATGGGAAGATCATGACAATCACTCAATTATCCTTTGCGCATGCTAGACCCAATGCATCAGTTGGACCTTCGATCCCCATGATCGATAATTCTCAGTTGACAATTGAGGATATTGATGTCAGAATGTATTCCTCCCTTATGGGTACCTTTGATTTTGTGGCACCAATTCATCATATCTATGTCATGTCCATTAGGTCTGCTTCGTCAATGAGGTCCATTCCTTTTCGCACTTCATATTTTAATGATCCTTGAATCCTACCTTCCCCGACCTCATCTTTTGAAGGTCAATCTCATATTGGAGTGGAAATTCTATTTTCGGTGGAAAAGATAGCATATCATGTTGTTCTTGACTCTACTGTCGACCCAGATCTTGTTCCCTCGTAGACGAACAAGGAGGACCCTATTCTCCAGCCCATATGGGCCACCTCATCGCCTTGCTCACATGATTTCCTTGATGATACTTTACCTTCAGATGAAGCAATATTAGAGGCCATGAATGGTTTAGATAGTCCATGGGATGATATGCATCATCAATCTTACTTCCTCCCATAGCTTTCTAGAATCGAAGAATTCGATTTTAGATCTACCTTGAGCAAGATAGTCATCCAAGCCGTAGTTCCACTTGATACGCATGACATTTATGCCGAAGGAAACATGGTGATTATTTCTCCTACCATCACAATCGACATCTCTCGTATTCCTATTAAAGTTGAATATGTATATATCAATGCATATTGTTTACCTGAAGAAATTCATATCTACACTGAGCTCTTCAAAGAATTATGTGATGTATTCGCTTAGTCGTATGAAGAGATGCCAGGAATCGACCCTCAAATTATCGAACATGAGATTAAAACCTACCTGGATGTTAAACCTATTCAACAACGACTTAGAGTTGTTAATCCTAGGAAGGCCCCTGCTCTTAAGGCAGAGGTGGAGAAACTGCTTAATGTAGGTTTTATCTACCTGATTCCCTTGACTGAATGGGTATCCAATCACGTCCCTGTGAATAATAAGCAAGGAACCATCCATGTGTGTATGGATTTTCGACACCTGAATAAGGCCTATCCTGAAGACAACTTCTCGACAACTTTCATTGATCACATTCTCGATGAGTGTGCGGGAAGCGAGGTTTTTTATTTTATGGATGGATTTTCTGGATACAACCAGATTCATATTAAACCTAAGGATCAACATAAGAAGACATTTATTTTTCCTTGGGGTACTTTCACATACCACAAAATTCCTTTCGGCCTTAAAAATTCTGGAGCAACCTTCCAACGAGCCATGACCTTCGCTTTTCACGATCTCATTCATATAGTCGAAGCCTACCTCAATGATCTCACTGCACACTCTCACAAGAGAGTGGATCACTCTACCCACCTTCGGCTAGTTTTTGAGAGATTTTGGTATTATCACATATGTTTAAACCCTCATAAGTGCATCTTCTATGTTAGGTCAGTTTGTCTTTTAGGATTCTTAGTCTTTGAGCCTAGGATCATGGTGGATCCTTTAAAGGTTGATGCAATACTTTGATTGCCTCCCCCACGCAATATTCGTCAACTTCAAGTTTTACAGGGGAAAGTTAACTTCTTACGTCAGTTTATAGTAAACTATGCCAATATTACTAAGGGTTTCATGCATCTCTTGAAGAAGGACACTCCATTTATATGGGATGAGTGATCCTGGGAATACTTCGATGCTCTTAATAAATCCTTGGTATCGACGCCTCTACTGAATCCTCCAAACTACAATAGATATTACTTTCTTTATATCGGCGTGACCGAAGGGACAGTTGGTATGGTTTTAGTTCAAGAGTATGATGAGGTCCATGAGCATGTCATTTACTATCTTAGTCAAAACTTAGTCGGCCCTAAACTCAAGTACTCTCATGTTGAGAAGCTATCTTTAGTTGTCGTACACATGGTTCAAAGATTATGGCACTATATATTGCTTTGAAAAACCATCGTAGTTGATGATGTCAACCCATTTCAATACGTCCTTACTAGGCGTATCATAGGGGGGAAATATCATAAATGGATTTTCATATTGCAAGAGTTTGATCTCGATTTTACTTCAGCAAAATCCAAGAAATCGATAGTTTTTTCCAAGTTAATATTGGACTTCCCTTGGTTAGATGAGGACATTATTCATGTCAATTCATTTGTGGATGAACACATTTTCCTTGCTCATCTTCAGACCCATGGTATGGAGACATTTTGATATATCTTCAAACCTTGAAGTTCTCTCAGCACCTTTCAAGAGATGATCGACAGCGTATACAGTATCAAGCCAAGAACTACCTTATCATCGATGACACTTTTTATATCCAAGGCATAGATAATATCTTGCGTCGTTGCTTGACTCACAAGTAGGATGAGTCATTTCTTAATGATTGACACAGTGGGGCTTGTGGTGTTCATCTATCCAGGCTTGTGACAGCCCAGAAGATATTGCAAGCTGATTATTTTTGGAAGTCTATTTTTAAAGATGGCGTCAAAGCGGTCAAGGAGTGTCACCCTTTCCAGGTGTTCACTCGAAATATGCACTCGCATCCAACCCCTCTTCACCTGGTCATCATCGTTGGTCCATTCACCAAGTGGGGGTGGATTTTGTGGATTTCAACCCAACTTCGTCTGGGGGGCATCAACATATTATCGTGATAATATAATACTTTACTAAGTGAGCCGAGGCCATGCCTAAAATTAAATATGATGCTAATACTACTACGTTTTTCATGTTCAATCAAATTATAGACTAGTTCGGAATCTCGAGTGATATTGTCACTAATCATGGCAGTCACTTTCAAAATGAAATGGTGAAATAATTAGCATTGAAACTGGGGTTTAAACATGGTCATTATTCCCCTTACTACCCCCAGGAACATGGTTTAAACATGGTCATTATACCCCTTACTACCCCCATGAACAAGTCTCTCAAAACCATTTTACAGAAAATTGTTAGCCAGAGAAAGTCTAGCTGGTATCTCATGCTTTAACCTACGCTTTGGGCATACTGAACCTCTGTTAAGACTTCAACCGATTTTTCTCCTTTTTACTTAGTACACAGTGTTGAGTCAATCCTACCTATTGAATGTGAAATCCCTTCTCTTAGTTTGGCAGTTAATCTCCTACCTAACACTTACGATCTCAAACAACACCTCGTACACCTAGAGAGTCTAGATGAGCAGCGTTGAGATGCCTCTACGGCTATCGAAGTGAATAAATGATGTTTCAAGGTCCAATATGATAAGTTTGTCTATTCTCGGTAGTACGTTGAAGGTGACTTGGTCCTCTTGTATGACCAAGCTAAAGAATCGTTGGGGGTAGGAAAGTTCAACCCCATGTGGCACGGTCCTTATATCATGTGACATGTCTTAAAAAAAGGATCCTACAAATTAGAATATTATGAAGGGAATATGTTGACTGAGCCCAAGAATGGGCTCTACTTTAAAACATATTATGCTTAAGCCCCATGCTTGGGCGTAAATCTTTGTATACTAGTGTATCTTAGTGTATATATCTTTTCCCTTTTTTCATCGGCTTGCTTATCAAGTTTTCCCTTGGTTGGAAGATTTCAATGAAGTCTTCAGTTTACTTAGGATTCCCAGATGGTGCCATTATTCATACACAGAACTTGGCTTCCATCGCTTGGGTTGTTTACTCACCCGAGGGTCAACTGGTGTCTTCATGTGGCGTTTTCCTAGCACCATCAATGAATAATGTGGTTGAATATATCGTCGTTATAAAGATTTTATGTGATGTCATTTCACATGGTATTCATTCTTTAGAAGTTATCCTAGACTCCCAGATAGTAGTATGTCAATTGGATGGGAGTTACCATGTGCGTGACCCTACTCTAATCCGATGATTCCTATGGGTACGACTTTTGGAACAACATTTTGATTTTATCACTTATAATTACATACCTAGAAGTTCTAATTATGTATCTGATGCATATGCTAATTATGTTTTAGATTGGAATCTGTCACATAACTAAAGTAAATAAAACACATTCACCAATGTACACAGTTTAATATAAGTAAATCCAAAGACCAATGTTTTTATATTTCATTTCTCCAAAAATATGGTGTTATAGTACAAAATTGGGGCTCACACCCTCAAAATACATATACATTCGATCAATACAATAACCATGACATCTACGCCGGTAGCGTCAGATGTGTGTCATGATATCATACTACGGCATTTGCGAGACACCAAAAGAGTCATACCCATGCATGAGGCACACCCGCCACCTGCCACTACATCGCCTCTGCTAGATCCTCTACCTGTACCATGGGAATCCTGTGTGTTAAACAAGACAGGTTGGCATGCACATTTTGAAGCACTCTCTCTGCATCTCCTCCCATTGGATCATCCCCCCGGTTCCTTTGTCGATGTCATGGGAATCCATCCGGCTGTTTTGGACCTACATCTGCACAACAAAGCAATTTTGTTAAAATACTTGACACCATCCAAAAACATTTATGTTTTTTATTCTCTTTAAAAAACACCCAAAAAATGGAATATATTTAAAAATTGTTTCATACATATGTATCTATAGGCGGAACCTAGTGGAAATGGCATGTATGGGTCTCCTATGAAGTCAATCTCTGCATAAGGGTATTCCTCCAAGGCTATCACATGTCAGCGCCACCAGAAAAAGAACTCATCGTTGTAGGGGGTCGGTACCGTACCACCTCCCAACCACCTCATCACCTCGGTCCACCGTGACATAGCTAGATCGAGCAGTCTATGGGGAGAGATATCGACTCTAGGGATCAATCCTAGAACCCGCTCAAAGAAAAAACTACACAAGATATATGTGAACCTGAAGTTCCTCTTCCTACCCTATTTGTAGTCTGTCAACTAGCTCTTCATAGTAGCCAGTAGTGACGTGCACCAATCATATATTGTGGCTCGTAAGCACTCCACATAGTAGAACATAAATGGCCTTGATTCCTGATGCAATGAGGCTGACCCCATGATCTGTGTCAACACAAGAACGACGATCTTTAAACTCAGGTTGTTGATCGCCCGAATAGGGAGTTGGCTCCCTAGATTTTATGTTCCTACAACACAGTAAGTGGCGATGTGGTCCTCTATATTCATGTCACTCCCAACTCCCCTATATTTTAGGTTCGCCACCTCGCCCCGACACGACAACCCTGTCAGAAAGTAGATATCATCGACTTCAATTATCAATGGTTTCCCATCGAGGTGGAAGGCCTCTGTATCTGGATCCCAAAAGTTAACCAGCATTTGGAGCATCCTCACTTGAGCCCTCATCCCTTTTAGAGCCCAAAACTTATATAGCCCACATATTTTTAATGCTAACTGAGCCCCTGGATCTCTTTCCACTACAGCATCAACTTCCTCGTGCTCTCTCTCTCCATTCCAGTACCATCCTGCAAGAAAAAAATCCAATTTTTGTGTCAAAATTCTTTAAAAAACCAAGTTACGGACTTGTACGAGAGTTGCAGTTTACACAATCGTGTATAGGTTTGCATATACGTTGTCTTTTTTATAACAGTCATGTATAGGGTTGCGTATACACAACCCAGTGATCTACAATCCGTGTATACCCTAATTCCTAATTTTCACATTAAAAATCTCAAAAAATGAGACCTAATTTCAAAATCTAATCCATTATAAATGAAGAGAAGGGAAAGAATACTTACTTGGTCCAGACGGTTGTCGATTCCGTCGCTCGTAGCTCTTGCAATCGGCACTTGAAGGTCATGGCAAATTTGGTCCAAAATGCACTATTTGGGTGAAAATGTGAAATGGTATGGTAAAATTGGTTATTTTTACTATTTATAGAAAACATTTACCCACTTTACATAGATTTTTCTTATATTTTGGCCTAGTGGACTAATATTGCAGTGGAAGGAGTTGGTTTTGGTGGTTTTATCCAAGGATTCTTGCGGTTTCTAGCGTCATTTCTCTCGTTTGTGACTTTGGCAGGTATTTTATTTTACCAAGCATATAAGATAGGTCGTCACTACATTTTTCACACTTACATTATCCTTTGACTCTGTTTCATATGCCTTAGGTACGAACCCATTTGTTAGCGACACGAAACCTCCTTACTACTACTAGAAGTGTCGTTAGTGAATGATAGAGGCTTACCAAACATGGGTGCCCTAGTTAGAATCTCTGTGTTATCTGGTGCCCATGCAGAGATTATTCCATAAATACTGGGAGTCCTTTATAGTTCCAATATGACTTTGCATTCAAGCCTCATATTCCTACTCATAAGCACGTTGACCTATACCTATGGGACTCCCACGAGTCTAGTTTAATCTTTTTTGCGACTCTCTCAAAAAGTGAAAATATTGACAAGTGAACTTGTCTCTTTCACACTTGTAAATTGGATTTGAAAGGACATCTATTTGGTGTAAGTTTAACCCTTTTTCAGACCAAGTAGACTAATTTCGAAAAAGGAACACTCTATTCACTAGTGGCTAGAACAGTTCTCATGGGTATTGTTTTATACTTTTTCAGGCCTAGGGGACTAAATTTACGAAAAAGAACATTCTTTGGAGTTAAGTTGTAATTGCATCTCATTATCTTGCTTGCAGTATTGAGCCTATTGTTGGTTCCTGATTTTGCATTGTAAGCCTATTATCTCAATATTTTTCATCATCAGTCGAGCAGAGCCTTGTTTATATTATTTGCAGCTTGACACCATGTACCCTAGGAGGAAACATTCCCTCGAGTGTCCATATCATGAATGCACCTCCTTGCATTGAGCATAGGTATGTTCCACTGCTGGAACCAGTTGCTTACTCGCGACACTTGTTTCCTCCTCTGTATCATAGCATTCATTTTTCTATGAAAAAGCAAAAAAAGACGGGCGAGAAAGGAATAATATCTCATTTTGGCAGCAGTCATGTCGCCTTTGAACAGAGCACAAACTTTTTGAGTCCGCTTGTCATCCAAATTTTGGGTTTAGCATGACCTTAGCAAGTTGAGCTCGTTACCTAGAGTTTACTCCTCTAACCGGTTACTCTTCCAGTCCCTATGGAGAGTTTGATTGGTGCCTCCTACATCACAAAGTTTCATCATTGAGTCCATGCTACCAGAGTCCTCCATATGTCTCGTGCTCTTGTTCAAAGGATGTCTATCAGCCTGTGTCAGCCATTTCTCAGAACTCTTGACTTTGTATGTCAACCATACCCTCAGTACGTCTCAGAGTTACATGAAGTTGTGGTCCTACCGTGCACCCTGGTCCTACTTTCATTATAGGTAGGTAACCTTGAACCCAATAGTTGACATATCCTCATTAGTCACTGACTAGGGGGTTTCCCTTGTGTTCAACGGCAAGAAATATATTCACACATTGGAATTCATGCAGTGTCTTGGATTCCATTAGACTTATTGGTGGTCTCCTCGCCTTTGTCGACAGTTTTCATTATTGGTTGTTATTCGAAGGGTCTTTTTCATGCATTGCTTGCATCTGGTCCATGCAAAAATATGCACAGAGTCGTTGGTTTGTGAACATGTTCTTCGTCCGAGTTCCTCCAAATCATCAAGCTACTGCTTTGTACCTCCTATTGATTGATGAGAGATGCCTTAATTCTCTCCTTTCAACAGGTCTCCTTCCATCAACTCCAGCTCATCTATTTTGGAGATGAGGCCTAGAGTCCTATGAGTACCTAGAGGCTTGCAATCATCAGTGGTAGGTTCTCTCTCCATCGATAGTTGGGAATACATCAATGTCTCTTGATCGATGGATTATTCAATTGTTCGACCTCAACAACTTTATTCACACTTGTAAGAATGTACTTGGTTTCTTGATACCTACTTTCATTATTAGTAGGTTGTCTCGCGAGTAATTTCTCCAATTATCGGTAGGTCCAATTAATGTCTTGCAAATATATGAATTGTTATTCCATGGGCATATTTGTTATGAATATCGATGGATTGTGTTATTATATGTGCTAACTGTATATATTATCACCATATGCTTTCATATCTTGGTTGTTGAGGACAAGTTGCAGGTGTATAGCTTTGAGTCGAGTGCTCAACGGTGGTCTTCTTCGAACATCCAGACGAGGTAGGCTCTTTATCTTGTCTTATTAGCATCTTTGTTTATATATCATACTTGAGACTAGAGTTGGTTTCTGCTATCATTCCGTTTGTTGTGGTTTACCCCATTCCATAGAGTGATTTTCCTCGTAACAAGGAGTTGAAATATTGTGAGACAAAATTGTTTATGTATTAGCTCATATTTGTCCACCTTAGTTTGTTATACAATGAGTACAGGACATTGTAATCTCAAGAAGATCAGTCACTTGAGCTATGACTAGAGGAAGCCTCTCTTGGTTTTCTCGTGACTTGTAGTAGGCTTTCCATGGCTTCTATAAGCTATCGCAACCTACTATGTAGTTGGGATTGGCCTTTCTTCACTTATCCTATTAATCAAGCAAGAAATAACTCAAATGACTTCCAAACTTCATTGGAAAAGGTATTATAGTCATCTAGTAGATTGCTACACCTTTTTGTAGGTCATCACAACCTATAGTAAGCCTATCATATCTTGTCATATGTTGTGGTAGTTAGTAGCAAGCTTGTGACAACCCATTGTAGGTCATTGCAACTTGTAGGCTCAAGGTTGCCATGACTTGCTAAATGCCAAATCATCTTCTAGTAGACTTTCCATGACTTTCAGTAGACCATGGTGGCATGATAGATGATCGATAAAGTCATTAGTATTGGTTGGAAAAATCAAACTTAATAGCATATCATTGTATCTTATAGCAAGTTGTGGTAGTCTTGCCATGGTTTAGATTAAAATTGTTTTCTTATTTATTCTTTTAATTTAATTTATTTTTTCAGAAGAATATTTCATCTTTGTTCCAAGAGGTATTTGTATAGCCCATTATGAGGGAGATGTTGTAACATTGGTAATGATGATGTTACCAAATGTTGTCTTGAAAATAATTTATAATATGTATAATAAATAATAATAATAATAATAATAATAATATATTGGTTAATATAGATACAAATACAAATACAAATATTAATCTATATTTTTTTCCATGTTACAAAGCCTAGGGAAAACCGTCGAGTAGTTCCCCTCATTTCGAGGATGGTACCCAGGGTAAACCCTAGAATCTCCAGGACATAAGGTCAGTCAACAACAAGGATCGAATCCATTACAAAAATATATGCATTATGAGCTCATCATGTTACTTGCGGGAATTGACCCCGAGTGGGGAGGATAACAATCTTTCCTCTGGGAAGATAACCCGATTGACATCTCTCTGTATATGAATGGAAGATATGTATTTACAAATAAAAAAATAAATATGAAATTCACATATAAATAGAAATATTAATATATAAAAAGAAATACTATAGATCTGAAATTTACATATAAATATTATTACAATACAAATAAAAAATCTTAACAATAATTAATTTTTTTATTTATTTTTTTCATATTTATAACTTCTTAAGTTTTAAGTTTAAATTTTACAAAATTTAAATAAAAAAAGTTGCATAGCTAAGAAAATTATATCATACACCATCCCGATTACGAAAAAATTTACTTTAAACTATGGCCAATGGCATTTCTCATCACCTTAATCCCATATAGTGAGGAAATGAAATGTGGTTTTGTAGGTTTCCTAATGTATTGTCTAGGTCAGGTCATAATTCAACATGTGACATATAAATACCAACAAACAAGTTAGAGCTGTCATTCTTTTACTTTTCAAATAAACATGACATTCAAATTCATGAAAAAAGTGAATGAGATGGAGTGAATCCAGTGCCTACTACTTTGATTAATGCGTTGTTTCCTCAAATTTCCTACTATGATAGAGAATTTGAATCAAATAAAGAATTTGTTTTCTGAAATATTTGGTTGTTTTACGACCCACGACATTGCTATTGCTTTAAAATAATTATATATTTTTAATATAATTATAAAGTTTTTTTACAAGTTTTTAAATAATAATCGATGAGTTTAATGTGTATTTATTAATAAAGACTAATGATAACTATTGGTGAATTTATTTCATTTGATTTCATTGAACATTTTTTTCATTTCATTTTTTTTTTTAATGACTATGGGTGAATTTATTTCATTTGATTTCATTGAACATTTTTTTCATCTCATTTTTTGATGACTATGGGTGGGATTTGTCTTTGTCATTGATTTGATTGATTACATTTCATGTTTATATTCATTCCTCCATATTAATATGACATCCACTTGCATTGACAACTCATTTTGAGAGATGAAATTATTGGCACAAAAGACCCATTTAGTCATCAGTGGACGTTATTGCAAAGAACCCAACTTCTATTTTTCTTAACAAGAACACTACTTTTCATTTTTATTTTTTTAGTTTTTAATTTTCTCTTCTTTTTAAATTAGTTATTTATATAAAAAAATATTTTTGTTGTTTGTTTTTAATAGTAATAGATTTGGTTATAATATTAATATATTTATCTAGTTTATGTGATTTAGATATAATAATGAGAAAATAATAAAAATCATTTTTCTTTTGTTTTCTACATTTCCATGTTTTCACATTCCATATGTGGAATACATAATACAAAGAGTCTTGTTGCTCTTTCTTCTATGGTTAAGTTCCCACATTCACACGTTGTTGTATCCTATGTGGGGTGTCGAGTTGAGTTTTTAAGTTGTTCTTCCCTTATCTATTTATTTGCATTTTTGCATTCTGTAGAATGCAGAATGTGCATAATTTTTTTTCTTTCTTCTCATGGATGAGTCCCCACATTCCCAAATTGTTGCATCCTATGCAAAGTGCGGAGCTAAGTTTCTGAGTTGTTCTTCCCTTATATGCATTTCTACATTCTGCATGCAAAATGTGAAATTCAAATACTCTTGTTTCTCTTTCTTCCCATGGTCAAGTTCTCACATTCCCACATTGTTGCATTCAGAGTGGAGTGCGGAGCCAATTTTCCGAGTTGTTCATCCCTTATTGGTTTTTATGCATGTTTGCATTTTGCACGTGAAGTGTGGAAAGAAAAGAGTCTTGTTGCTCTTTCTCTCCATGGTTGAGTTCTTTCATTCCCACTTTGCAACACCTAGTTCAAAGTGTGAAGCCGAGTGTTATCACCTAAAAATACTCATAGAGATATATAGGGGATAATCGAATACATCATCATCACATCACACAATTACTACTTCATAGCATGGCATTAATTCAACACCTAAAAAAGGGTATTAAAAAAAATATAAAGTGTTTTTTTAATTTAGCTGCACGACTTAACAATTTGAATTATGTGTGACTCGCACAACTTCAATGCATTAAAGGAAGATAATCCATATGAGGTACTCTTGGACTGAGGTATAGACAAATTTTGAGATCCACCACCATTGAAGACCAGTATTTTAGTAGCTCCATGTCTTCTCATCCACATGGAACTACAATTCAAACTTGGTCCATTCACACTTGGAACTTGTTTTAATTGAGCTTGAAGACATCCTATAAATAGGAGACATGGAGCAACAATTGAAAGAGGAATATTTGATCAGTGTTATGTTGTTCAAATGAAAAACAAGACCCTTTGGATTGAGCATTCATCTTAGTAACCCATACCTCCATGTTTACTTTGGACTCTTCCCTTTGAAGAGACAAAGACACTTATTCATTTGAGAGAGGGAGAGAGAGACCAGTTTGAGAGAAAAAAAACCCTTTGAAGGAAAGTGTAAGAGCTCACCAAGCTCAAGCATTCTTCCCAGGTGTATATCTAAAGGCCCGGGACTTTTCATTGGTAATATAAAGAGTACCATTGCTTCCCCATTTCTTGTTTGTTAAGTTTGTAGTTTTCATATGTTTATTTCTTTATTTCTTACTTGCAATCTTACTCTTTAATGGACTCACTCTACTAACAATTTTCTATGTATAGTGTTGCAACCTTCTCTATAGAAAATGGTGTTTTTGCTCACTCTTGTGAGGAAAATCCCCAAACACCAAGTTTTTGAGTTATTTTATTATCTACATTTCTACATTTTTACATTCCTTATGCAGAATGCAGAATGTGAAATCATGTTGCTCTATCTCCCCTTGGCCGAGCAGGATGATTTTTCTTTTCAACATAGATAACAAAAATGATTTTATCTTAGCTAAAGTACATATATAAAAAAAATTGATACGATGCCACTTGTAGCCTACAAGGATAGGCCTCCAACACCTTCTTTCCTCACATCCATTACACCCTATACTGAGTATATTCATTTGCCTTATTGATGGTGTTGTAAGCATCCTTGAAGGATTTTTCTTCCATGTTGTCCCAATTGATATCTAACTCTTGATTGGTCATTGACACACCTTCATTGGCTAGTTGATCCACCAAAATATTTTCCTTATGTTTGACATGAAGGGGGATGAGAATACAGATGCGAGCAATGCAATTGGCTATTGCTTCTAGACCTGAAGAGAGCGTTCAATTATGGGTCAACTTGTCCAAAGGGCTTCCATTTAGAAATTGTTTAATATAATTTATCATAATAAGAGAGTCTCCCTCTACTATAAGCTTGTTATAACCTTGTGTGATTGTGTTGATGCGAAAAATTTTCCCTTCAACGCTAAGGGGTACTCCTCAGTACATGGTACCAATTAGACTATGCACCATTTGGTTTAGGAGACCCATCCGGATTCTGGCTCAATTGCCACTACTGGATTTGAGGGATGGTTGTGAGTGAAATGAGAAATGAATAAATAAATAACTAAGTGAAGAAATAAATCTAACCTATCCTATCCTAGATAGGAGCAACTATGGTAACCAATGAGAAACTAGAAATGCAACTAAGCCCTGCAAATGACTTGTCTTAGGTAGTTGTTAAGAAGCAACAAGGTTAGACAGCACATGCATACAAATAACATAGCCAAATTAGTCTAAGTCATGAATTTACATACATAAACAACTCATCATCTTAGGACAAAAGATAAGAAAGGGTAAAAAAAGATACAATAACGATTTCTATTTGCATAAGAACTATCTATAAGCAAAAGGACATTCTTACAGCATATGTAAACAACATACAATTTATTGAAAATAGTTTACAAAAATCTACCATCCACAATACTTCTTCTCTCTAACAAAATGGTCTTGAGGTCTTCTCAATATTAGTTCTCAAAGTAGTTTTCTAATATGCAATGCTTGAAGAACCCTTTCAAAATGGACCTCTTCCTTTACTTATAGTAGTTTGAGTAATAGTTGATAGTGTCTTATTGAATTTTACAAGAAGCAGTTATGAGTCTCTTCAACTTCCCCTTCTTCAATGCTATTGACAGGTGTTAGAATAAGACAAAGCTGATGACGGTTGGAAAAAAGAAAAAATAGAAGGTGGTTGTGGGAAAATTCAAATTTGTTATTTTGTCTTATTCAATTGTCTTTGGTGAATCACATCTTTATCTGATTGCTTTCTATTCCTTTATGAATAAATGGGATTGGCCTTCAACTAAACTGTGATATAGCAGCCACCATAATTGTTGTTCCCAGGCTTCATGATGGCATTCAATTGATATAATTATGTGATACAAGAGTTCTTCTAAAGCAGCTATGTGTGATGCCAAGTTGTGTGAAAGGGTTTTCATGCCCCATTTTATATTGGCCATGAAAGCTTGGATCATCGTTTGAGTCTTGGATGGTCAAACGAGATGCTCCTCCATTAATTCCACTGTCATCATAGTGGTTGTATGAGAATTTTCTTGCCTCTTGTTCATGTTTTGTTGGATCTCTTCGAAGATTTGTTCTTCTGTCTTAGTCTTGTCGAGCTCTTCGATGGGAGGAAGATTCCCTTTGTGTTTCAACATGTGTGTGTCTTTGTGGGTATGTGCATAGATTTCAGGTGAGCATTTTGTTTCCTTCTTCAACCCTCTCCCTAGATTGCCGGCATCGATCCAGGGCAGCATATTTGATTCTTCTTTCTCCATCTGAACTGTGAGGCAGTTCGGTCGATGCATCCAATTTCTTTGTGATCCATAATTGCATCTCATTCAATCCTTCTTGGATGAAAATGAATTGTGCATTCTTGGCTTGCATACAATTGTGTTGATCTATTGTTTGTGTTGCTTGTTATCACACAATTTGTAGTTTGGGAAAATCCCAACCCAAGCAGGAAATTTGTGACACAACAAGGGTCACCTATCATTCTCACCTCAATAGATATCCCCCTCGTTTTAGTGAAGGACAAGTCCAACACAAGGGATGCTTCTCAGGTATCCCTAGGGGGATTATGAGGGGGAAAGCAAGGAGCTAGAAGAACACCCCTATACGTCAAGTTCTATGATAAGATTAAGTCTTGAGGAGAGAGTCTTTGGAGTTGGTAAATGGTTTCCAAGGTTGTGTACATGCAAAACGATGTTAGACAAACCAAAACAAGACCAAATATGATGATATAAGCCTCAAGACAAGTGGGGAATCAACAAGAAACCTTTCTATCCCAAAATCGAAGCAGTAAGGAAATATATATCAGCAATTAAGAATTTATGACAACTGCAAATTAAACCATCAAAATCAAGTATATGATATTGGAAAATAAAGCTTGCAACTAGTACACAATGTTCCAATGTTTAGACCAAGACTTTGATAGCAAAAGAGGGTTGTTAAAAAATGTT
>JASDQU010105593.1:42831-76913 GCA_032191745.1 Picea mariana
TCAGTAGCCAGTTGGCATTATTATTATTAAAAATAAGTGTTATGATTATATGTGTTTTTTGTTGTTAATTATGTGAATTTATGTGCTTAATTGTTTTAATGAATATATGTGCATTTATAATATATATGAATGTTATCATAATTTTTATATGAGTTTGCATGTCATTTTGCATGTATAATTTGTATTATATGACAGGGAAGAACGATTACATGTTATCGGAGTTTAATGGTATGGTGAAAATGTGGAAATTGGAGAATATTTCCAAGTACCCCACCATCCCAATGGGAACATGGGTGGTTGGGTACATTACAAAGTGGTATCAGAGATAACTACAATAGTTGGGTTGCATGGGCCAAACACCAAAGGTGGAGTACGCAGAATTGCAAAGGTGGAAATTTAATACACCTGCAAATTATTTGTTAAAGTTTCCTAGGAAAAAATTTGGAAAAAAAATCTAGTAAATATGAAGAGATGGGGCTTAGGGGTTAAAATTCCCAATTTTAACCTCTAATTGAGTGATTACAAGCTTGGAACTGGTTGAAATTAAAGTTACAAAGTAGCCATGCGGAATTGGGTAAAACTCCCCAATTTTTGAGCGAATTCAAGTGGAATTCGTGACCATGGAAACCATTCAAGAAATTGGGCGAAGTTGGGAAAAGCCTCAATTTATGAGTAAAATCTGCCAAAAAATCAGTGTGGTGATGTTGTGTTTTAGGTGTAGAGGTTGAATTGACATGCACATGACCGAAATTGGCCATGGGAAACTTAATTATAGAGTCTCATAGTGGCCAAGAAGGAAAATTTCGAAAGTAGACATTTTTGAAAATTTGGGGATTTTCGAAATTTTTTCATTCATGGTGACATGGAGGCCATGTGTTAGGTGACGTGGCAAGTCCATAGTGGTGGGCCATAATGGTAGGATGGTAGGCATGGTGGCAAGCTCAAGGGTTCCCARTGCAYAATGGTAAGCTCGAGGGGTTACATAGGGGCCACGACGAATGAGGTGGTGAACTCCAAAGCCATATGCAATATCCTAGTTATTTAAGGAAGTTTTGAAAAGTTTCAAACTTCTTTGATTTGGATGAGAGCTTGAMATGTATGTGGAGTGTGGTAAGATGGTATTAGATCCTTTTGTGCCATTAAGATCCATCCAACTAAAAGCTTTGATATCATTCTTAGTCATTGATCTCCCTTCATCCTCCATCGTCTGATCTAGGGAACGAGCAAGTTGTGCACTGATAGTAAAGGTGCGGGATGGGACCTTCCCATCAACACAACCAATGGATGGGCACCAAGTGGAGACATGGAAGAGGAGATGGAGGTTTGGCTTTCATGCATAAATTATAAGCCTTCGGGCATGTAAGAAAGTGGCCAAATTAGTGAAGAATCGGGCCAAAGGAGAGTGTGGCCAATTGAGGAGAAATCAAGCCAAGGTAAAGGAGATGTCGGTTAATGATAAATCATGCCCAAGGAAAGAAGCCTAGATTGTGGAATCGACTCATAATGATATTTTGAGTTTTGTATGATATTCTGAGTTTTGAATAGAGTTTGTATATAGTATTGAGTAATTGAAAGCATTGTGTATTATGCTTTTGAACTATGTGAATGTGTGTCTTTTATTGATGGGTTCTAATGCTTAATGAACAATGGTTTTTTTGTACATTATGCAAGAGAAATTTTGAACAATTTGTGAATGTAAATATCCTACTATGATCGAGGATAGTCTGAAGAAATAGGAGGCAAAATTATCTATTTAAAATGAGTTTGAGGGAAATGAATCTGAGGTGAAGAGTCGAAGTTTCCGTAAACTTTATATAGTGTCCAAAATTGTAGAGGAGAGGCGATTCAATTGTGATCACTGATTCCCAAGGATCAAACAATGGAGATTAAGTCACGAGGCCGAGTTAAAGTATCGCAAACAAGAAGTGCACTGGAAAATATGATTTAATCCTAACCCTTGGTCATTCTAGATCAATGCTGAAGGTTCCTTAGACCATTGGAGTTATATCGTCGGGAGTCGCTCGTCGTGAATTTGTTGGATAAGGACTATAAAGTCTTTTTAGTTCTGATGAAGACAAGTTTTGAGAGATCAACGATGGAGGATGACCCTTCAGATCGAAAAAATTGACAACCAAGATTACGTCATCAAGAGATTACTAGTAGGGACTTGTCAAACTCTACTTTAAAATCACTGACGATGATAAAGGTAAAGAAAATCGATGATGTACGCAATGATTAGATTAATGACGAGGATTTATTCAAGGTGAACAAGATCAAGGTTTGGGAAGAAGGCTCGTGGCATCATTATGTTGGAGTGGGAGTTTCATAGTGGGTCCAATCTTGTCAAGGACCCCACACATCGTCGGGATAGATTGAACCCAAGAGAAGATCGATAATCCAGGGCCAATGACAATAAAGCTAAGGCTAGCTTCGACAGATTGATGGTGAGGATCAATTAGAGGAAAGATCGATGGTGGAGGTTGATCTATTGGATCAGAGGCGATACTTTGAAGGGAAAATTTTCAATAGACTTAAGACCAATTTTATCCAAATTGAGGATGAAGAATGATCAGGGAAGAAGATCAATGAAGAAGGACGGTCGAAGTGGTCCCATATTTGTCAGGACTGATATATCGTCAGGTCTATGTGTGTCGATACTCCAATAAAGAGGGAGACAACGACGACGTTTAGCACCTGGTCATAACGCTTGGTCCTATGGAAGGATAGTGTTTGGGAAATGAAGTTCCAATGCTAGTTTTGATAGGCATTCGGTTACAACAAATAGTCATGTGGAAGGAAAGGATCTTAAGGAACAAATGAAACAAGTGATCGGATCTTAAAAGAGGGGTTAAGGTCGATCCAAAGAGCGATTGAGCTAAGTTCTTCTATCAAACATTGTTAGAGGTCGAAGGATAATTGAGGATTATAACCATGGTTTTATTTGAGGAATGAACAACAGGAGACAATCTAGAGAGCAGCTCGAGTTGTGGAGTTGCTAATAGGGTTGCTTGAACTTTGTACCACACCGATGCTCCATTTCAAATTTTTATGCATTGAGATTGTTGCGTTTGTACTATACCGCACCACTGATGAGGCATCTCATAAAACAAATCGAGATGGTAAATTATTATGTATTTTTCTTGTTGTGTTGTAGTACACATCACCGATGCGTTTTATTTATCTGACGCACCACGGAGGAAAATTTTTGTTTCAAAAACTTGGCGGTGCATTCAATTAATAGAACACACTAGTGTATTTATCTCAATCAATGCACTTCTTATCATATTAGCGGTGCTTACCATAAGATGCACTGCACTGAACATTTGTGAAAATTTGGCCCGTTGTCATGCTCTTTACATCACTGATGCGTTTTTTTTTATCCAACCACACTAACAGGGGAAATTGTTGTATATGAACTTACATTGTGTGATGTGTTAATATAAATGCATCGATGCTACCATGCTATTGAAGCATCGACGTTTTGTTTAATGATGCATTATGTTGTCGAGAGCACCAGTTATAGGGTGTCCACCGAAACTACACAACGCAATGATGTGTTTGGATAACATAAATGCACTGTCGACAAATTTTTATGAAATGCGTACACGATGGCGCAATTTCGCTTATTGACAATACCAATGCACTATAGTTTCTAGACCACCGGCTTGATATTTATCGGTGCACCATATATTATAACGTACCAGTGTGGTTTCTGTCAGTATGGTCACCGCTCTGTTATATTGATTCATTGCAAATTAAGCAATGCAATTTGTTACTAAGAACACACGAGGGTGACCGTGTTATTGAAGCACTATCGTTTTTTTTAACGAGATGTTGTGAATAATCGAGCACCGACCATGGGGCATTAAAGGAAACACCTTACAATATTAAATCAGTTAAATGTTCTGATGTGGAGATGTTAATTGCACCGATACATTTTTTTAAACTGGTTGCACCGCTCAATTATATTTCTTGTGTCATTTTTTAACGGTGTGCTTAGTTAAATGGAATGCACTGGTGCATCGGAGCTAGAAAAGCACTGACACATTATTCTCTAAGTGTTGTCCTTTATAACACACCAGTTGTGGGTCATTTATTAGGATGCATCATAGGCAATGCTTGCTGTTAAGTTAAAACTTGGATGCACCAGAGGTGATGCTCACTGTTAAGTTAGAGTAGGATGCACCACGTTGGGGCGCGCCGAATCGAAACAACACACCGCGTGCAAATGATTTTTTTTGTTTGAAAAAACTCCCAAATTTCAAGCTACATTCAAATTTTAAACTCATGAAAAATGAAATGGGAAGGTAATAAACAAATTACTTGGACTCTTATGTCTTGAGGAGGCACGGTTCCACCGTTGAGATGCAATGAAAATTTGTGGTAATTTCCGAAAAAAAAATGTGTGGAATATCGACTCGTGGAGCTATCCAAATCACTTAGAAGCACCGACAACAGGGCTTCCATGAAAATAGAGTAAGCACCAATGCTTGCTTGAGAGATTGGAAGCATTGGATGAGGTGTTACAATGAAAAGCGGTCTCATAATTTCTTTTTATTTACCCTTACCGTGGTGCGCCATCAGACATTTGGTACACAACGATACATAAGATTCTATGGTATCAGTGCACTTTAATCGATGCTTGTTATTTTTTATAACTTATGAGGATGTGCTTGAACATCTACACTCCAGTGCATTATGTTTAGTTGAGTACTAGAGCAAATTTACCATACAGGCGCGCTGACAAAATTTGTTCGCAAGAAAGTTCCAACCACTCGTGTCCACTAACAACCTATGCTATGAACAATAACTGTGCGTTTGATCATTTTATCATTGGTGTAGTATTTTTCGATGTGCACCGGGGTGCATAGTACTGATAGGCGCACCGAAGAAAAAAAACCTCTGCAAAGACTTCCGACTGCTTGAGTCCGCTAACACCTCCGCTATGAACAGTAATGGTGCATTTGATCATTTTAGCACTGGTGCGATATTTTTAGATGTGCACCAGTGCATATAGTAATGAAAGGCACATTGAAAAAAAAACTCCACAAAAACCTCTAGTCGTCCGCCTTCGCTAACCACCTCTGTTATAAACAGATAAGGGATAATTTTTATGGGGAGGTTCTGTAAAAACCTTCACAAGAACGTGTTCTCCTTGTAGTGGAGGCATTGTGGCTTGATGGATGTGATGGGAAGCATTGTGGAGCTAGATCTTGAAAAGCGTATAATGGATTGACACTTTGTAAAACTTATCTAATTTGCTTAGAAGTTCATAGCTCTTTACAAGTGAAAATGATACATATGTGTACAAGGAGGAATGATTAAATCATTAATCATTGTGGTCCCTAACCACTAACGTCATTCATAGTGAATGCCAATACTCACAACCTTTTTTTTCTGGAATCAAATCAACTATGGCTTGATTTGGCTTGGCCAAAATTGATCATTGATGTTATATTGGATTGATCTTATAAACTTTGATCACCTAATTGGTGGTCTTGCTCATCATACAAACCATGATATATCATTGTCATACATTATTAATAAGTTGTTGAATTGGCTCATCAAGTCATCTTTTGATTTTCCTGCTAAAGCTAACACCAATCTAATCCATTGCTAATGCTACACGTATGATGCGTCAAAGATCAAGCAATGGTTGTGCATGGGGTGTCAAGTGCGAAAAAGAGTAAGCATAAACCACATAAGAGGGTAGTGTTATGAGCTCTGATGTTTCTTTGGCATGAACAAGAAGAGTGTTTATGCACATCCTCACATGACAATATGGGGAGATTTATAACAACAAAATTACATCTTCCAGTGGTAAGAAAAGTTTGTGACTTTAAAGCATAGACTTTACTTACAAATTACATTTAAAAAACTAAAATGATTGAAGCTCAGACTTAGGAACATACCCCTCTAGGATGTCAACCACTTATAGGTGCATGCCTTTGAATCCTTATTTTAATCAGAGCATGCAAGTTTTCACAGTTCCTCATAATGTTGTTTTAGACTTCTAGATGTAAACTGGACACTCCACCCATCATTAGGGACTAATAGTTGTTTTGAAGTATCATTGAAAAATTATTTGTATTAATAATTAGATTAAAAATAATATAATATTGAGGTAAACACCCCTATCTATATATATCTATATCCCTTGAATGGACAATTATTGTCCTGGTGAACTATTAATAATAATAATAATAATAATAATAATTAGATTATTTAGACATCAAATTGATGTATGAGACAAGGGACCCCTAAAATCTATGGAGGTATACATATCCTTGGAGATGTAACCTCCCCAAAAGAAACACACGTTCTTAACCATTAAGCCTTAGTTATCCTCCACAAATTTCTTTTTAAAAAAGACACTTTCTCACCTCCACTAAACCACCTTTTTATCTCGACTAAACCACCTTTTCATCTCGAGAAGCCCCCATGTGACCGAGGGTTATAAGATAATGATCGCACCCGAGAACCGTCCCGTGAACGTAACGAATCCGTCAAGATCAGAGCCCGTAAATTAACCCGCCGTTAATGGATTCCGTCAAGCAGAAAACCTTATAATCGACCCAAACCCCAGCGATGAAAGCAGGTCGGCTCGATCCCCACGAGGACCAAATGCGCAAGCTTTCTGTTGTATATAATGATCTCGATTTGTTGATTGATCCAAACGTCCCGTGTTCGAATCTCTCAAGGTGGGAAAGATTCGCAAAATTATGGAGTTACGGCCCCATATTTGATGCCAGGTAACCCTCCTTATCATATTTATTTTTGGACTGTAAAATTTTGTCATGCTTTTAAACGTTCTCTGTGCCATCACTGCGATTATACTATTCCCTGCGAAATTTGTTGTTGAATTGCACACACTTTTGTGTGAAACCCCGATTTTTATTTATTTGCAATTATTATCGGCTGAAATTTAATTTTAATTCTGATAGAATGAATGTCTGCATCTTATCATTTTTCTGCTGTTTAAATGTTTCCTTACATATTGTTTCAGATTTGTTAGTTGATGTAGATTTAATTCAATATTCTGATTTTTCGCAGTTGGACGTTTCTGTTGTTTTATTGTTAGGGTTATTAGGTCCATTTCACACCGGGTTATTTAAATAGTTTTGGGTTTTCTTTTGGGCAGATTAAATGCCGATTTGCATATATCGATAGTTGCAAATAAATTATTTTAAATAAGGTTTGATGGATTAAAATAAAATTGTTAAAAGAGATCAGAGAGGATGGATGGATGATCAGTGCTTGCATATTCATTTATCAAACAAAATTATCTTATTGTAACACACAGTGGCAAATGGTGATTATTCAATTTTTACTTTCAAGGGAAACTTTAACACGTTTCAATTTGAAGCTCTTCCATACTTATTTTCAAGCAAAGTTTCACCTGTTTGGATTCTATTGCTTTTGCGGTTATGCTTTATCAATTCTGCTATTTTAGAAGTTTGTTTGGAGTTTACTATTCTCAAGCTTCCTTGCTTGATGTTTATCAAATTTTATTAAT
Organism: Picea mariana; assembly: GCA_032191745.1. Taxonomy (NCBI): domain Eukaryota; kingdom Viridiplantae; phylum Streptophyta; class Pinopsida; order Pinales; family Pinaceae; genus Picea; species Picea mariana. The sequence continues at coordinate 50,348 of JASDQU010105593.1, forward strand.
TGAAAAATTTATTTGAATTTAGTGGTTACACGTTTTCATAGTTGAAGTCCAGTGGACAGGTTACTTTGTTGCCCCTTTAATGTTGATGATTTTAGATGTGTATAATGTTTTCTATCACAAACTAGGTTTTTATGTTTTCTTTGCTCAAGACTTTTTAGTGCATTCTAACAATAATCGGTTTCTTTACATATGCTCCGTTGCCCTTTGTTATGCTTTTGTTTTTACAGATAAATAACAACTGTGAGATGAGGTTACTTTTGAATTTATGTTTTTTAAGAGATTAATATTTTTTCAGTTTTTCTTAGGGCCATTTCATCCGGATGTTATATCTTACCGCTAGATATTTTCCAATATCTTCAAACAAATTACATATTTGCTTGCCTAAATGAACTGTAGGCCGAATAAATGTTATCTGAGATTAACAAAAAGTAAGAAATTGCCATTAATCTGGTTTTTCTGGTGCCTTTTTCTTACACAGGTTTGTGCCCAAAAGAACATGAAAATTGTGGAATATAGCTTTCTTGGTAAGCACATGAATTGGAAGTTTCGAGTCGGTTAATTATTGGATCAGCTGGAAAGTGACATTTCAGATTAAGGTAGTACAAGAATCATGGCAAGCCCCCCTTCATTGGTGGACCTCTGCATACGAAGTGCAATAGATAATATTCAATATATAGGGGATGTGGGAGAGACAGATTTTGGCCTATTGAAGGTTATTTTGGCTCATTGTACATCTGACCAGTTGTTATTCATCGAGAATTCAACTGAGGTAAGTTCATTAATTATGTCCATTTGGAGATTTTCAATTTCAGCCATTTATGTTATTTGCATTTGAAATTTAGTTCTCACCTTTATTCCTTAACTCAATATATCATCCTCGAATTGTGTGGACATAGAAAATAACTAATTTTAACACTGAAGTAAATGGATTCATAGAACTAGTGGTTTATTGATGATGATGATGTTGTTGTCTACAAAGGGAATTCTATTTTTCAAAATGTTGTTTCTTAAATTCTATTTTTCAAAATGTTGTTTCTTAAATTCTGTTTTTCAAAATGTTGTTTCTTTAATTGAACATGGTGTAGATGAAAGTAGAAAGGTCAATGTTTTGTGCAAGCCAGTAGGTCCTGAAGAGTAATTAAGTTATGAAACTGGGTAAAGTTACCTTTTATATTAATAAGGATGGGGTAGGCATGTTAAATGAAATGTCGTTAATAGGACAACCTCAACCTSTGAATCACAAATGTTGGAAACATAGTTTTGATCAGCCAAATTAAGATYTTTATAAATTCATTGTAACATTTCAACCTTCTCTTATTAATGATTTCATTACTGTTCCAGGTCTTATCTTTAAACTTTGTAGGTTTATATTAATAAGGATGGGGTAGGCATGTTAAATGAAATGTTGTTAATARTACAACCTCAAMTTCCTTTGAATCACAAATGTTGGAAAAATAGTTTTGATCAGCCAAATTAAGATTTTGATAAATTCATTGTAACATTTCAACTTTCYCTTATTTATGATTTCATTACTGTTCCAGGTCTTATCTTTAAACTTTGTAGGGATGTAATATCTAATATTAACAGCCTTATTAGGTGCTTCTTTATTATAAACGGATTCACAGAACTAACTGAGATAATAGTTTATTGATATTTGAGCAGCATTGTAAACTTTTTGACATAACTTTCTTCAATTCTTTGCGGTAGGGAAGAGACTTGAGTCCAGTCACAGATGACCTCTGGCAGAATTTTTATGCACGTAGATTTGGGGAAGAAAGCGCTGACCTGGTGAGGAAGAGGATGAAGCTGAAAAAGGTTTCCTTTAAGTGGAGCTTGCTGTTTCAGGCAAGGTTTTCATCTATGTCATCATCATGTGTTTAAATGTATCAAATGTGCTCTAGATCCTGTCGTGATTATGGCAATGTGATTCGGAGTGATGGATCTAAATTTCTGAAATCATTATATTTTTTTTGTTACTTAAGGCAAAAGCTAAAGAGCAGGAGGAACAACAACAAAAGTCCGTAGAGAGGTCATTAAATCGGTTGAAACAATTGTATGCACAAGCTGATTCTGGTATGCCAGATACAACTTAATTCACCCGATGTTCATAATGTATCTTTCTATATTTTTTTAACTTTCTTTTACAGGCCTCTCAAAACAGATTTTCTTCTTTGGGATTTTAACAAAAAAATTACCCGAATTGAATACTTACAGAAAAACAAAGCAGGCAAATCCAAATATGTTCGACCATTCCGCCAGTTGGCAAAAAAAGGAAATTTACCTATGGAGGTATTTCATTTGTTTGTTTAATTTTATAGTTCTAGTAGCTTTTTATTCAGTGGGACTGCAAAATCAATGGCTCAGATGATTTTTAGGTGCTTTCAGGATCTAGTAGTGACTTCTCTAATGTGAAAGGTCGATTAATGAAAAAGGCAAAGATGGAATTTGTTGCTAGGTAAGATGATTTCTGGTTATGGTGACATTGACTGTTATTGTTGTTTTCATTGTGAAGAACACATAGTATCCAACGCATTGTGTATGCTGATTTTGCAAAGTCAGTGTCCTGATGTTTTGTGTCTTGTGGCAGTTGCGACGCCAGAAGGAATGCGACAGTGAATAAAAATTCATTGCAAGGTCGAAGTGTGATACCTCTGGGGTAAGCTTCTGATCCCATATCTGATTCCCCATTTTTTCCAGCATTGGAATTATTATATCTCTTGGGTCTTTTGGGATTATTATATCTCTTGGGTCTTTTGTATGGTTGTAGGAGACTATCCAGCGCGTGTACAACTCCAGTTAAAAGCTCATCAACAATGGCCTCAAGCCACATTAGACACATGTCATCGAATGTGTCTACGGCTTCAGTTAAAAACTTCTCAACAATGACTTCAGGTTACAGGGAAAACTCAAATGTTGCAGCTAAAGGGGCTACAGTTAAAAACTTGTCAACCATGACCTCAAATTGCCCACTGAAGTCCAATGTTCCAGCTAAGGGTGCTTCAGTTAAAAGCGTTTCAGGAATGACCTTGGGTCACCCTGTAAACTCCAAGGTTGCAGCTAAGGGTAGTTCAGTCAAAAGCATTTCAGGAATGACCTCGAGTCACCCTATAAACTCAAAGGTTACAGCTAAGGGTGCTTCTGTTAAGAGCATCTCAACAATGGCCTCGGCTCACCCGGTGAACTCAAATGTTCCAGCTAAGGGTGCTTCTGTGAAAAGCATCTCAACAATGAGCTCGACTCATCCGGTGAACTCAAATGTTAAGGGTAAATCCAAAATTCCTTTGCAGCAACAGCCCAAAAGAATGAGTTTGTAAATGGAGTTTGGCAGTGTAAGTTTGTACCTTATTTCAACATCAGAGATGTACATGGAAGATTCCCTAGCGTTTGAATGGAATTCACCATGCCTTTCACTTATTTTATCAAATAGAAAAGATCTGCGTTTATGAGTTGCAATTCACCATGCCATCCACTCCTTTTACTAAATACAAAAGATTTGCATGCATGAGTTGCAAACTTCTTGCTGCATGTTTTGGTTTTACCTGTTTGTCTCAAAATCCTGGTGCTTGGACTTTATGCAAAGCTACTTTCTACAGATTGCACTTGTATTATTTTACAAAACGAAGCCCATTACATTCCAATGATTATAGATTGCATTTCTTACTGTACATGACATTAGAAGTGATATTTTTGCAGTTCATTTTGATATAAATTAGTTAATAAGACATGGTCACAATTGTATAACGGATTTTGATTAGAGGTAGTACTCATTTTTCCAAAATGTTATTCCTTTACAAAGACTCTAAATTACTTAGTTGTTATATGCTTACGATTGCACAGTGTGTTGTAGGTTAGGAGCTACACATTTTACGAAAGTGTAGACTTAAAAGGAAAGCTCGAAAGTTGAGCATAATGTCTTTAGGAGTCCTTTGTTAATTGCATGTTATTTGCACATTCAGTTAAATTGACCAATACACAGGGATCTATATAGAAAAAAACTTACAAGTAATTCTTAGCCTTGTATCAGTACAAAAACATTGCTCGAAATGGTGGCAACGAGATCGGTATTATATTTTAACCAGTGATGTATTGGCTGATTTCGAAATTTCTGAGCCACAACAAATAGATGTGTAGGGCAAGGAACGAGAAAGGCCTAGTGAAATATTAATCAATTTGTGTACCATTCTATGTGAGGCTATGGAGTGATTACAAACAAGGCATTAAAGGGAGACGTGGTAAGAAGAATACCCCTAAGATTAAAGAGGTTAATGGCCTGTGGTAGTAACTAGAAACATGAAAGGCTTATAGAATCAAAGTCCTGGGAAGCACAGGTTTTCACAATGTTGGTAGAACCACATCATATAATCTTAAAATAAAAGAAGCCAAAACACAAAGACGATGGAGTAAAAGTACTTTAAAAGGAAAAATCATTGGGTAATCACAAGGAGTATGAAAGGACTTAGTGCATGAGTTTTGCGCATAACATTTATTGCAAGTGCATGAGTTTGCGCATGACATTTATCCCAATAGTAGGGGTAGATCAACCTTGACAGTGAGGTGATGTTTCATAATGTTGGTAGAACCACATTAAAATTAGAGAGGAGGCCAATAGACAAATAGATGAGGGATAGACCTATTGACCTGTAATGCATGAAATACTTGAGGCTTTTAGGCAAGCGGAGGTCAAGACGTATACAATGGTGTACCATCCTATTTTTGCAAGTCCTTGAAGAGGTAAAAAGAACCAGATGCCTAATAAACTCATAGGTTCAGTTCACCGAATTTTCCTAATTTCCCTATTTTGTTGATATTCTAGATAATATGCCTGGATGATGATGCATTGCGAGTAGCTTGTGGATATATGCATCTTGATATCTCGAGAAATTTGACATGATTTCAAGGCATGGACATGGTAGGTACACAAAATTAGAAACATTTGTCTTGAGATTTGTAGACAATTCATATATTTTATTACCATGAAAAATAAATATATGTAATAAACTAATAAATTTAAATTGAAGATGGTGCAGTTCCTTGGAATGATCAAGGCGCAGGACTTCACTATGGGTATGGTGATGATATCGTAGATGGATGACGTAAACATTTAGAATTTACATACATCATTTTTTTTTTCATGTTTTTCGTTTGTACATATCAAATATATTTTGAATTGAGTACTTGTGTTTTACATGTGATTAGACTTGGCATCAGATGGACATGTTTAGCGGTTCACATGCCCTTCATAAGGCGAATGATGCAGCGGTAAATAATGATCAAAACTAATAACTTATTTTTCAACATGAATTTTCCAAAATTAATTCCTTTTGTCAAAATTGATCTAATATGAATTCACTTTTTTCGAGGAAAATATTATTGAGAAATCATTGGGCACTTCCCTGCGGATGATACACAGTAGACAGTACTGATTACAGCGTTTGACCTGGTAGAGACGTTGAGCGAGGCTAGACTCGTCAGTACCGTCAGTACTGATTAGTAGAGACATTCAATGAGGCTTGCAATAAAGGTAGCCATCCTTGGAGATTGACCTTCACATTGACTTTTCTTTCGGCTGAGCAAAAAGGCTTGTTCAGACTCACAAGCCCATTGAGATTATATTTGATACATGTATTTAGATTATATTTGATATTATATTTTCTGAAAAATTTCCACCTTCACATGCCCTTTATAAGGCGAAGTGGTAAATAATGATCAAAACCAATAACTTATTTTTCAACATGATTTTTCTAAAGTTAACTCCTTTTATAAGCATTGATTTTTATCTATCTTGAATTCACTTTTATCTAATATTATCTAGAAATCACAGAGTCATTGTGTGAAAAATCGCTTGAGTGAAACATGCAATGGAGGTAGCCATCACTTTCACATGGATTTTTCTTTCAGAAAGAAGGGCTTCTCTAGACTCGCACACTATTGAGAACCAACTAGAGATACATGTATTTAGATTGTATTTGATATTATATTTTCTGAATTTTTTTATATCATTTAAATATATATCTTTTCATTACTAGATCCACACACACATATATGGTTGTCCCGAAGGGGTCATCTTGTGTCACTGTTGTATAGGTGATGATTGGAGGGTTTTGCAAAGTAGATTTTGGTGAAAAWTTTTTGTTGACATTTGCCTCATTTGTTGGAGCCTTGGATATGGTGGCCGACTTACACTTGCATTGCACSCACATCCACTGCCAATTCTTCATGAGTTGTGGCGCATTCAATGTTGGAGCTGTGAGAAGTGTGTTGCATTGAATTGTGGAGTTGTGGGAGATTGTGCACATTGAATTTGGGAGTCGTGGTGCATCAAATTGGAGCGTTGTGTCATTGTTGATATTGTGGTTGCACTTGCATTCTTTTGTTGGTGAGGTCTAGTTGTCGGTAGTGTGCATTGCTTGGTTCCTCCGTTTTGGATGTTGGTTGTCTACAAATTGTTTTGGTTTTGGTGTGGCCATGGCACTTTGTAGATGTTGGGTTCAATCTTTGCGCCATGGCTTGCATGATATATTGGTGGTAGTTTGTGGGCATTGTGAGTTCAAAGTTACTGGGTAAGCAAAACAATGAATATTACATGCATATGCTTGTTTTGTTTCACATCGATGTTCATGCTTGCATTGGTGTATTTGTGATTTGGTTCTGCGTTGGTTTTTGGTCATCTGGTCTACTTGGTGTTTTGAGTAGTCCTTTTGGTTTTGTTGGTTGTCTACAAATTGCTCTGGTTTTGGTGTGGTTGTGGTGCTTCGTAGACAATGGGTTGAGTCCTGGGGTTGTGGTGGCACTAATATGGTGGTGGTGGTGGTGGTTTGTGGGGGTTGCGAGTTCAAAGTTGTTGGGTAAGTGCCTAAGGTGGACATCATTTTGATGATGTATTCAAGCATCCATATAGGCGCTGACAAACACATTTTGCAAAGTGGACTTTGGGTTTTTGGTAAAATATTTTGGTGACGTTTTGTCTAGTTTCTTTTAGCTTTGGACTTGGTGGCCGGCTTGCGTCTGCACTACACCCACTTTCATTGCCATTATTTTGAGAGTTGTGGCATTTGTGATACCCACCCCTGCATTCCTCCATTTGTGAGCTTTGGTTGTTGGTCATTTTCATTGCTTGGTATTTCATTGGTTTTTTGGCATTTATGTCGTGGTTGTTGTTTGTTTGTTCAACTTGTTATTTGTCGTGTTCATTGACACCTGCATTTACATGCGCATTTGTGTGTTTGTGAGCTCGTTCAACATTGGTTTTTTGGTCATCTAGCTTGCTTGCCATTTTCAATAGTCCTTCTAGTTTGGTTGTTGATTTTTTGCAAGTTGGTTTGGTTCTGGGGTGGTGATGGTGCTTTGTAGAGGTTTAGGTTGAGACCTAGTGCCGTGGTGCTTTGTAGAGGTTGAGTTGAGCTGTAGTGTTATGGTGGCAACAAAATGATAAAGATTCAATGTATGTATGATTGAACTTGGATATTTTCTACGAGTTAGCATCTCTTAAATGTTGTAATTTTAAGTTGAAAAAAAGGATGGTTCCACTGATAGCATCTCTTTTTTAATTCAAGGATTGATTTTAATATTTTGGTTGCAAGGATATCAATTTTCGAGGCCATGATTTAAAAATAATAGTATTCTAAGCCTTGAAAAAAAGGGGGGTCGCTATTGGGAGCACCACTTTTCAATTCAGAGGTTGATTATAAGATTTTGATTGCAATGATACCGATTGTTAATTCCACGGTTTCAAAGTAATTGCAATTTTAACTTTAGGGAAAAAATGTTGTTGTCAATACCACTTTCTGATTCAAGGGGATGATTTTATGGTTTTAGTTGGCGATATTACAATGATGTTAATTCCTTGCAAAAGGTTGTAATTTGAACCACAAAAAAATTCATGCTATTGGTGGCACCACTTTTTGAAGTGAGAGTAAAAATGACCATTAAATGCTCTAATACCAATTTCTTCATTGTCATGCTATTAATTTATGAATACATGCATACATGTCAATGTAGGCTTATGTACACATTATGAATCAATCATAGATACATATATAACTTATACATGTGAACATAAACAACAATCAATTTATAACATACACAACATTAATTCAACATAATCATAAATAAACCGTAACACTTATTTCTCTAGAATCAATCGACAACTCGTTGTAGACGAAAAACATTCCACCCAACCATAGGCTCTTTGTTGCCCTTATCTTTCTACAATATTGTCACCTCTGAGCTGAGCCTATGGGCCCACAAGGAAGAAATCATCTATGGCTGGCTCTAATCCTCTAACACAACTTGATTTTTCGGAATTTTACAATTTGTAACCTCTTATAGCAATCTCGATCCCTCAACTCTCTTTCCCCATCAACTTACACAACCCAAGAAATGCAATCCCCTTCTCGACAATGTAAATTTCAATTCATAATCATGTAAATTTTTACTCATGAAAGCAATTGGAAGCCCTCCACCTTTGAATTATTTTGGGTAAGTATAGAAGCAATAGTCTCCTCTAGGGTGAATGAGCACGATATAAAGTCCTTATCAAAATTAGAACTAACAAGAATAGGAGCTTGACAATAGCTTGTTGATTGGCTTTACAACTGTGGCATACTTATGAACAAATCTTTGCATAAAATTTTTCCAAAGAAAGATTGTACCCATTTCCAAGATGTTGGAGGATTTAAGTCATTTATGGCTTTAATCCTCTCACAATCAATATAAATGCCTTCTTTGCTTATTATATGACCAAGTAAATTCCCCTCTGAAACTGTAAAGAGTCATTTCTTTGGATTGAGAGATATGCCATACATTATGCACCGCTAAAAAACTTGACTAAGATGTTTCATGTGGTGTTCTCTTAATTTTGAATGGACAATCAAATCATCACGATAATCTGCCATGAATTTCCCAGAGAAATCATTAACAACGTGGTCCATAGCTCTATGAAATGTCGCATCAACATTTTTTAGTCCAAAAGGTATGCATACATAAGCATAGGTTCCCCATGGTGTCATAAAGACAATTTTTTATCTATCATTTTCAACAAAAAATACCTAATTATATCTAGAAAACCCATCTAATATGCACATTAATGTGTAGCTAGTGACTTGTTGCAACAACATCTCCATGTTTGGAAGAGGGTAATTATCCTTAGCACTATCTCGATTGAAATCACAAAAATATACACAAAGCTGAATTTCACTATTTTTTCCGACGACCACTAAATTTGAAATCCACTCCGAATGTCTAATTGAGACAATTATGCCAACCCTTTTTAACTTTTCAAGTTCCAATTTTACTAGAGGCTTCAACTTTGGATTGATCGCTCTCAATTTTTTCCTAGATGGTTTGGAACCTTCTTTGAGTGGTATAGTATGTTGAAATATGGACTTGTCATATTCCTTCAAATCATCATAGGTCCAGGAGAAAACATCTTGAAATTCTTTGAAGAGAAGAGTATATTGCTCAGTTTTTTCGGTGGTATAACTGGTACCCATATTTATGTATTTTGGAGTTTTAGATGTATCAATATTAATCTTTTGGGTTTCTTGAACTTTTTTTGAGGGAAGATTCATCCATTGTGTTTGTTTATTTTGTTTGATCATCTCTTGTGAAAAGTGATTCAAGACTAACATAGTTCTTTGGTAGAAAAGTAGCACTTTGATCGTGGGTTTTCTTTTGATTGATTGATCCTTCTTTAAGACACATTTACATTTATTTTGGGACTCTTGATGACGTTGGTTGCAAGTTTGCAAGGAAATTCGTAACATGCTCATCATTTTCAAACCCCTGCCAATAATCTTGATTGTCTCGTATTAATGGATGAAAAACCATTTTGATATGAAATGTATCAACCGATTGAGAATCATTTGCGTTAAAGAGAGAGGCTACAACTACTAATTAGTATGTCTTTCGATCCTTCTCTTGAGGAACACAAATAATATTGAAAGAATTGAATGAATCAATAGATCCCATACTCCTTTTTCATAATGCTTCAACTTCTTGATATTGCACCTTTTTTTGATATAACTGATGACTAACTATGAATCTCTAGTCACCACTAAATCGTTAACTTTCATTTGAAGTGCCAGAGTCAATCCTTGAATCAGTGCCTAAGTTTGATTGCATGTTGATAGATACAAGATTGAAAACTTTTGAGAACAATATCAACTCCAATGCTAGAGTTATAACAAGAACCGTTAAACGACATTTTCCTAAACCCTTGAAAAGCGTTGTCTATCAACTATTTGGCAGAACTAGTTTGCTATGTATTGAAAACAACATAGTTTCCAATAGCAACATCAATATAGTTTTGTATCATTTCAACTCCGTTTTTCTCGAATGATGTAGGCCTTCTTTATCCTCGTGGTACTTTAATCAACGTTCCATCTTTATTTGGGAGCATAATGCAACTCTCGTCATTCATAATGTATCCTCCAATCATGGAACTCCAATCTCGACCAAGGACAACACCATATGCTTGGGGAAGATCAACCACTATTATAGTGAACACTGTTGTAATATGTGGTGCTTAGCTTATCTAAGCACACAAGTATTTGATTTCACCATAAGTGGGTACTTTTCTGGAATCAATTGCATAAACGATTTCTCTCGTTTCATAATACTTTGTGCATTCAATTCCCAAAGCTTCCATAATAGATAATGGCATAATATTATTAGTGTCTCCACTATCAGTCAAACATTTGTGTAGTGTAAAATCATGATTTTCTAATGATATGTAGAATGGTGGAGCTTTTCCTTTTGGTCTTGCTGGTATGAAATTTTGTTGTTGTTTGGTATTTGTAAAAACTGCTTCTATCCCGAGATCAGGTGAACTTGTACCATCCAAGATTTTTAGAAGATTATCTCTTTGTTGAGATATCTTGACTACCTCCATAAATGGCAATGTGATCTGAAGCTTGGTCAATTCATCGACTACATTATAAGTCATTTGTGGTGGTTGTTTGGATTCATTTACTACTGGACGATGAACTGATTGTTCTTTTGTTGGTTGTAGAACATTGCTTTTTGTCTTTTCTTTATCCGGTTGATCTCTGGTCTTGAACTTATTTGCTTGATTCCTGGTTTGAACAAAATTTTCTTGCTCTATATAATCATATTATTCTTGTTCATCAAAGGTTTCTATATATTATGAGTTTTCTTCCATTTGCACTAACTCTAATATTTGATTTTGGTCATTCATTGATTCTTCGTTAATTTCAATAAAATCTTCTTCAATTTCCTCTAGCTCAACAACATTTGTATTTGGGACTCGAGGTGCTCTAGGTCTATGCTCTTTATTTCTCTAATTTATGTCAATTCTATTTCTAAAATTTGGTTGCAAAGGCCTTGTATCCTGATGTTGTGGAACAACATTATTAGTTCTCTTTACACAAGTTATTTCATTTTTCATATGTTGGATTATTCGATTTGATTATGCTATCTCTGTATTTTGATGGATCCTTTGAGCATCTTCAAGAGAAGGAATATTTCTTACATTCGAGGGTTGTCCTCTTTCAATTCCCCATTCTTTGATTGCTCTAGATGAAGATGGAGACTAAAGTTGATACATATAAGCTTGTTGTATGTCCTTGGACTCTTTCAAGAATAATTTTTGGGTCAACATTACTTTCCAACATGTTTCCTTCCATCTCAGTGGCTTTCCTCATTAACTCTTCCAATGTTGAAATTTGTGTAGTCGTTATTGCATAATTAACATTAGATGGCATTGCGTTCTTATACCAACCAAAGATAACTAATGCATTTGGTCACTATGCTTCTGGAATTTGATGTAATGTCCTGAAGAAATGTAAATTGAAATATCTGATCATTTTATTATTTTCAAGATGTATTTGAGTAAATTGAGTGAGTAAACTATGGTATGCAACAGGGTGAGAATATTCATTCATGAAAATATCCTCCATATCATGAAAGGAATCAATGGAATTTGTTGGAAGTGAGGTACCAATCATATGTCGGACCTATTAAAGGTTGAATAAAAACTCTCACCATAACATCAATGTGTTCAATCAAGTGGATGTCACAGATGTTGAGGAATTGATCCATATGTTTTTTGGGTCCATGATCCCATCGCCTGTGAAGACAAATAGTATTCCTTGAGGAAGAGTGGGCAACTGATGTTGCTCACCCTGTAAGTTAAGGGGACTAGATCTTGGTCTTCTTCTCTTGTTTCTTCATCCTTCATTTTCCCTTCTATTATCGTTGGGAATACAATTTCTTTCCTCTTCTTGGTCTCCCATTGATACTATAGTTAAAACTTGAGAGGCGGAACCTTGATTTTCATGTTAAGTTTTAAGAATCCCATTTTTTCCTTGCTAGTGGTCCTTTGTATGTTTCCAACTTACGGATTTTATTGATGTCTCCTTTTTCTTTGAACTTTAGTTGTTTTTTTGTGCCGATACATTACAGGTACGTTCAAGTTCCTCTTGATTTTTTTCTATATAAAGAGATAAGTTGTATAATTGGTTCAATATGCTTCTTTGATCTTCAAGTCCAATCAATATTTGAGGTTGGTTGGGATTTTATTGAGTCATTCAACTCTCCTGGTCTACAAAACCAACCATTTGTTTTTCCATAGTATGGTCACCCAAATTTTTGATATTTAAGACTCTTCATAGTCTTGAAGATAACATCACAAGAATATATCCTCCTACATTTTTAGAGAGGTGGCACTTCTATTTAACATAATACAAAATTTTAAATAAATGTCCAAGAAGGACTAGACTCTTCATGGAATGAATATTCACAAACAAAGTATGATTGAGAAAGTACCAAACTTTTTCCAAAAATGGATATTCACAATATTGTACAAGATTATAAACCAATAGTGTCAGGAACCAAATATCAATATAGCATAGAAAAACCTCAAAATAAGTACTCAATGCCTTGAAAAAGAGAAAAAATCAGATAATAGGCCTCTTCGAGGGGGCAACCTTCTTATGCCCACATAAATGTTCAAATACAAGATGATTCCAAATAAAAATGTCTCCTTGGTATATATGGGAGACTAAGAGGTATAATTACAACTAATGGACTAAAGCCGACATAAATAAAATAACATTACTAATGTAATATGCCCCAATTAAGGGGTAATGAGCCACTATTTAGGGCTTAACATGCCCCTCCCCTTGAGACAAGTGTTGTCCACAACGTTTGAGTAACTTTGGATGCTTATGTATAAAAGAATCATCTGCCCAAGTGGAATCTTTAGCCGATAGTTTCCTCCATTTAATGAGATACTCTGAAATGGATCTATTCCTCAACTGACGAATTCTTGTGTCAGTGATGGCTTCAGGCTCCAATATGATTTTTCCTTCCTCGTCAAGTTCTGGCAATATAGTTTGAACTGGGATCTTGTCACCTATAACTTTCTTTAAACATGAAACATGGAAAACTGGGTGTACTCGTGAAAATGCAAACAACTCCAATTTCTATGCCATAGTTGTAACACTCTATTTCCCCCAATCTGTAAAAATAACTGTAGTGGCCAAGAGCTATGGCAAACTCAAAGATGTGAATTTGATTTGATGGACCTTTGTATAAAAGGTCGATGAATATAAATTATGTTATGAATATGTGTTGCATGATTGCTGGGAGGGGATGTGCTAAAAGAGACCACGATGGCTAATGAGAGGTGGTGGAAGGGACCTGGAATGGTTGCGTTAACTTCCACCGAGCCAGTACCGTACTGGTTTTTACTTGCTCAAAGACCAAAGCAAATATCTGACCCTGGAATGGATTTCCCATCAGATTGGTAGGTGGGGAGGCTCCTCAAGAGTTAATGAGGGGATGGGGGTGAACCACCCATCCGTAAAAGCTCTCAGACCTGACCACGGATAGGGAAATTCACACCACATGCAATCTTGCAGAGAAAAGGTAAGAGAGGAAGTGTGGTAAAGGGTAGAGGGAGAGCGCGCGCGACATGGATCGCAGAAGAGAACTAGAGAAACTATGGAAACACAGGGAGTTCTGAACATAGAAGAAGGAGAGTAACCTTCGTACTGGATTATTTTTCTGTATGAGGAGAAGGAGAGTAACTTTCTTCCTTGACTTTCGTTGAGTTGGAAGTAGGAGACTAAATCTCAAAGCATTTTGGTCTATCTCGGGGGTGGCTAGTGGTAAATCCGTTTGGAGTCACTGAGCCCACGGTTGGGTGGAAACGAGCACCCCTCCCAGCAGTTGCATCACCCCTGGTGGATCTGATAAGTGTTTTATGCCTTGTATTTTGAATTGAATATCATGAATACATGCTCATGTTTATATTCCCATAATGATTTCTATGTGGAATGATTTCCTGGTGTTTTAGACTGGAAATAATGGATGCATGCGTATACTTATATGCCATAGTTGGTTTTTGTACAAATGATTAAGTCTGGGGCATGAGTTCACTCCACCGAGAATCGTCTTGTTTGCTTGATTCTCGTAATATTCTAGGAAGGCTCATCGAGAGTACTCTTCCTTGGAAATTACCCCATAAACCTTGGAACTGTATAGAACCTTTACCCAGATACTCGACTAAGATCAGGGACAATTGCCCAAGAACCGTTTAAAGGTTCATGCGATCCAGGTCTGGAAACCTTATGCAGGAAAGAGTAGCTCTCTAAGGTCTCGGAGTCATGGGAGTTTGAAGCTCCGAGAGGTTGAATTTTGTGATTCAAGCTCAGAAAGGACAACGAGTCCGATTATCGAAAGAGAATACCCCATTGTTTGGTAGACGAACGGTCGGAATCCTTTCGAAAATACCCCAGATCTGTCATGACCGATGGATCTAGAGGAGGAGCGCAGGCGTTAACACCTCGACCATTTCAACCTTTGCAAGTAACGATGGGATCCAGGACCGTAGATCCAAGGATCTGTCGGAGCTCTATTGACCGTCGATCTTAACCTTTGCATAGGCAGGAGAGTGGACTCGACAACGTCCTGAAAGTCCCGAAGTATTCAGAACCGTCCATTGGCACAGGACACGTGGCAGTCGAGTAGCATTTTGATGACTCACGACTTGGAGTGGTCAAGGGTAGGACTACATGAACTCACGATTCACGAAATCACATCGTGATCGTGGTTGTTGGATCCAAGCCACGGGAGAATCGTTGGATCAGAACCTCCATGTGGTATCACGTATCGGGATTCAAAGGTTGAAAGAATCTCTTTTCGACTGCAAAAGTCACGAAGTGCCGAGAATCGAGGGCTCATGCGAACACGTGACACATTCGTTAGGTGGGGACCACGTGGTTGATAGGTGGCATAACAACAAGCACCTAGAGAAAGGTGGGAGCGGGTGATAGGTGGTGGACACATGTCGCCTGGAAAAGAGTCAACCCATTGTTGAATTATTGTGGTTTGGGGTTTCCCAGGATGAAGAAGTTGCCCCTTAATCACTAAGGTCACGAAACACTGAGAGCCAAGGTCTCGTGCGATGGGCGACAACGACACAACTTGTAAGCAGAGTACATCGGAGGAGACAAGTGGCGTGTATGTGTCACTTGGTAGAGTCCACATAACGTTGACCTCTCGCGTCTCGAGGATTCAAAAAGGAGGAGCATGAGGGCTCAACACTCCAACTAGCGAAGTCGTGAGTTGTGAGTGGTGCTAGTGTTTAGCCTAGCCTATGGTTACATGTAGCAGGCGCTAGTGAGGAGGGAGCCATACCCGTATCGCAYCTCGGGTATCGACGTTTGGAGAAAGAGGAGTCAAGAGCCTTGACTCCCAACTCGTGAGTTGCGAAAGGTTCTTGCGCTAAGTCCAGGTTGTGGTCACTTGGAGGAGGATAAGGGAAGGGATGGTCTGTGCTAGGCCCCATAGAAATTCGGGGATTCTGTCCCTCRAAGAAAAAGACGAAAATTCTAGGTTGTCGTAGTGGGTGTGTGACAAATTGGTATCAGAGCATGGTTATAACACTTGGCCTTCTTGGGCTCATGAACAAGTTGCACAGAAACTCCATTTGAAGTACCCTTAAAAGGAGTAACCTTCTATCTGAACCCCCTTTATCAAAAGTCGAAGTTAAGAATGAAAATTCCTATTGTGTGTATGCATTTGAAAAATATGAATTATGCACTGGTTATGAATGAATATAAATATTGACTAACAACAAGTGTTTTTCCTGCACACAAGCGAACGATCAATTGTGGGAAACTGCAGACACATAGAATGGTGACGCACCACGAAGTGGGGGATGGCTCCCACAATAGAGACGAAGAGTCTGATGAAAGGAGAGTGGTAGAGACCCCTCCAGATCTAGCTGAGACTGTGAGGAGCCTCATGGTCGAATTACAGAGCTGCAAGTCCGACAATGAGAGGTTGATAAAAGAGAAAGAACAACAAACGCAAATTAATGCAGTCTTGTTGCAGAGTTTACCTGACATACAAAGACAATTGCAGCATGGACCTGACACCAGTCACGCGGACCGACGACAGACAAAGAAAATTCGAAGTCCACCTGAGATACAGAAACATGGTCTTTTAAGTGGCCACACTAGGAAGAGCACCTCGAGAAAGGTCCACCTCAGAGATAAGGGACAAGCGTCAGATGATTCATTTGGAAAGGAAATTGGCGACTCAGAGGGATCTTCTAGTAGTAGAACTAGTTCTTAATCTCGAAGAAAATGGAAGAAGCGAAAGCATTCCAAAAGTCATAATCTCAAATAATTCAAGAAGGCCAAACCACCCTCTTTCGACGGTGAAATAAAGAAGGGGGAGGAAGCGGAGGTCTGGCTGCTTGGACTAAAGAAGTATTTTAGAGTCCATGACTTCTCATAAAACTTGAAGGCCCGAGTGGCCACTTTCAACTTGAATGGAAAGGCTTCCATTTGGTGGGAAGACCTTAAGAATGTAAAAGGGATTCATGAAGAGGACCTATCTTGGGAACGGTTTGAGAAATACTTCAGAGAGAAGTATCTATCGAAAAAATATTTCGACGAAAAGACTAAAGAATTCTATGAACTCAAACTGGGGCAACTCACCATAGAGGAATATGTTAGCAGATTCCTCGAGTTGCTGAGGTACGTACCCTATATAAAAGCAGAAAAGACAAAGGTGCAACTATTCATCAGTGGACTACCTAAGGACTATCAGAATAGGATTGATTTTGATGAGCCAAAAACCCTAGAAGACACTATCCGAAAGGCAAGATATTGTTATGAACAACTTGGGCATCAGACAGAACCTCGCGAAGGCTGGAAGCAGAAGAATAGTTCGGGATTCCAGAAAAAGGGGTTTAAATCCCTAAGATTTTAAAACTATAAAAAGGACTCAAGGATGAGCTTTCCAACCCGAAGTGTATGCCAGCAAAATTTCCCCTCCCAAAGCGGAAATAGACCTTTTGGATCTACCCCAGGAAAGATTGATAACCCAAAGAGAGAACCCTTGAAATGTTGGGGTTGTGGAGAAGAACATCTACTTAGGGATTGCCCACACTGGCAACAGAGCAGTCAGAGAATTTACAACATTCAAGAAGCTATCACCGTGAATGATGTGGCTAGGAGTATGCCGCAAATTTATGCAGCTGTGGATAATAAACAAGCTGACCACCAAGCTTCAGTGGTGGAGATGGAAGGTATGATCACCAACCATCTAGTGTCTATTCTAATTGACCCTGGTTTAAAATTGAGTTATATATCTCCTAAGGCTGTTGATAAGTGTAAATTACAACCACATAAACATGCCAAGCCATGGTTGGTAAAGTTATCCACTGGCACCAAAAGAAAGGTCGCGGAGGTCATACCGGCTTGCCAATTCCCTATGGATGAATTCCCCACTCAAGCAACCCTTAACATACTACCCCTAGGATCGTATGACTTGTTGATTGGTATGGACTCGCTAGCCACATATAAAGCTAGACTGGACTGTTACCATAAAACCTTAGAATGTGTAAGTGAAGAAGGAAGAAGGATAACCCTTTGAGGGATACAAAAACCTATCTCGGTGAGACAAATATCATCCCTTCAAATGAGAAAGTATTGTAGAAAGGGATGCCCACTATATGCGATACAGGTGTTAGAATCAGTTGAAGATGACAAACCAAGCATCGAAGACCACCCCACACTAAGAGAATATAGAGATGTGTTTCTAGAAGAGGTATTGGGTTTACCTCCGAGAAGGGACATTGACTTCTCGATAGAACTTGCACCAGGAGCAGTGCCCGTGTCTAGACACCCTATAGGATGAGCACACCCAATCTAGTTGAGCTTAAATTACAACTAAAAGAAATTATGGACAAAGGCTATATCCGGCCCAGAGTTTCCCCATGGGGAGCACTAGCTCTGTTTGTGAAGAAGAAAGATGGTACCCTCTGACTGTGCATAGATTATAGACAACTCAATAAGGTAACCATAAAGAACAAGTACCCCTTACCCCAGATTTATAACTTGTTCGATCAATTGGGAGGTGCTTCCATCTTCTCAAAGATTGACTTGAGATTTGGATACCATCAAGTTCGAATCAAGGGTGAAGACATCCACAAAACTACCTTCAGAACGAGATATGGTCACTATGAGTTTGTGGTAGTACCATTTGGATTAACCAATTCCCCTGCCACTTTTATGTGCTTGATGAACAATGTGGTCAACAAATTCCTAGACAAATTTGTATTGGTTTTTATTGATGATATATTAATTTACTCCAAGAATAGAGAGGAACATGAGGAACATCTTAGACTTGTGCTTCAAGTGCTAAGAGAACATCAACTCTATGCCAAATTTAGTAAGTGTGAATTTTTCCAGAAGCAAATACATTACTTGGGCCATACCATATCTGAAAAAGGAGTAGCAGTAGACCCTGACAAGATCCAGTCTATCATGGAATGGCCTACCCCAAAGGACGTTTCGGATATCAGATCCTTTATGGGCTTAGTAGGATACTATAGGAGATTTATAAAAGGATTCTCCAAGATTGGTTGCCCAATCACTGCCCTCCAAAAGAAGGGAGATAAATTCACGTGGACACTAGAATGTGAAGAAAGATTTCAATCCCTGAAACACCTTCTGACCCATGCACCTGTGCTGAAGATCGTTGATCCCGAAAATGACTTCCTCGTGTGCACATATGCCTGTAAGGAAGGGCTCGGGGGAGGCCTTATGCAAGAAGGAAGTGTAGTCTGCTATGAATCCAAAAAATTGAATGAGCACGAAGCCAACTATGTGACCCATGATCTAGAACTGGTCGTCATAGTGCATGCCTTGAAAATGTGGAGGCATTACCTCTTGGGAAGGAAATTTGTACTTATGACAGACCACTGTGGATTGCGATATTTGTTTGACCAACCAAAGCTCAATGCCAGACAAGCTAGGTGGATGGCCCTTCTTAGTGAGTTTGATTTCGAAATCAAAAATATCAAGGGAAAGGAAAATAAGGTGGCCGATGCCCTTAGCAGAAATATGAAAAAAATTCATCTGGCAGCGGTGAGCACCTGCGAGACCAACGTCAGGGAAAGAGTTAAAAATGCACAAGAAACCGACACATTCTTCCAGACCGTGACCTCGTACCTGGAGCAAGAACCCACATGGATAAAGTATGAAGGCTACCATATGATAGATGGAGGCATGCTAACTTACAGAAACAGATTGTATATTCCAGATTGTGACGACTTGAAGAGGTTCATAATGGATGAAATACATAAAATACCATATACTGGTCATCCAGTATACCAGAAGATGATCACGGCCACCAGGAAACAATTCTATTGGCCTGGATTGAAGAAAGACATAGCTGAGTACTTAGCCAAATGCATAGAATGCCAACAGGTTAAAGCAGAACACCGACACCCAACATGATTATTACAACCTCTACCAATCTTGGAATGGAAATGCGAAACCATCTCCATAGATTTCATCACCAGATTACCAACCTCAACCAAACAGAATGACGCCATCATGGTGGTGGTGGATAAACTGAGCAAGTTCGCTCATTTTATCCCCATCAAGTCGACTTGCAAGGCAATAGACATCACCAACATATTCATGAGGGATATATTCAGACTACATGGTATGCCTAAAGAGATCGTGTCTGACAGAGACACGAAATTTACTTCCAAATTTTGGAAATCCTTGATGATTGGTCTAGAGACCAAATTACTGTTTAGCACAACCTATCATCCTCAAACCGATGGATAGATGGAAAGAGTGAACCCAATATTATAAGACATGCTAAGGATGCATGTAATGCATCAACCCAAAAAGTGGGAAGATTACTTGCCATTGGTGGAATTCGCCTACAACAATGGCTACCAAGAATCCCTGAAGATGAGCCCTTTCGAAGTCCTCTACGGTAGGCCGTGCAACACTCCAGTCAGTTGGAGTAATCCTGTAAACATAATTTCTATTGGACCCGACATGTTGAAAGAAATGGAACAAGAAGTGACTCAGATAAAACAAAATCTAAAGGTCGCTCAGAACAGACAGAAAAGTTACTCCGACCAAAAGAGAACTCCAAGAGAATTCAAGACGGGAGACCACGTATATCTCATAGTTAAGCCCAGGAAGAGTTCCCTGAGGATGGGAGCTTGTTCCAAGTTGGCAACTTGGTATTGTGGACCCTTTGAAGTTCTATATAGAGTGGGACCTATAGCCTATAGGCTAGCACTTCCTCCCACAGTAAAAGCACATAATGTTTTCCATGTTTCATTATTGAAGAAATATGTACATGATTCTAATCATATAATTGACTGGTCTGTGATCCAAGTGGAACCGGAGGGAGAATAACTGCTAGAACCTCAATGCATACCGGACAGAAAGGAAACCCCACTTAGGAACTGAACCATTGCACAGGTCAAGGTGCAGTGGAAACATTTTGGCCCAGATGAGGCTATGTGGGAAATGGAAGATGCCATGAAACAAGCATATCCGATTTTTTTTACTTCTGTACATACATGTCCTATTGATAGATAGAACATTGAGGACGATGTTTCTTTAAGGGGGAGGGAATTGTAACATCCTGTTTCCCCCAGTCTGTAAAAATAACTATAGTGGCCAAGAACTATGGCAAACTCAAAGATGTGAATGTTTGATTTGACGAACCTTTGTATAAAAGGTCGATGAATGTAAATTATGTTATGAATATGTGTTGCATGACTGTTGGGAGGGGATGTGCTAAAAGAGACCACGATGGCTAATGAGAGGTGGTGGAAGGGACCTGGAATGGTTGCGTTAACTTCCACCAAGCCAGTACCGTACTGGTTTTTACTTGCTCAAAGACCAAAGCAAATCTTTGACCCTGGAATGGATTTCCCGTCAGATTGGTAGGTGGGGAGGCTCCTCAAGAGTTAATGAGGGGATGGGGGTGAACCACCCATCCATAAAATCTCTCAGACCTGACCACGGACGGGGAAATTTGCACCACATGCAATCTTCCAGAGAAAAAACAAGAGAGGAAGTGTGGTAAAGGGTAGAGGGAGAGCGCGCACGACAGGGATCGCGGAAGAAAACTGAAAAAACTCTGGAAACACAGGGAGTTATAAACATAGGAGAAGGAGAGTAACCTTCGTCCTAGATTATTTTTCTGTATGAGGAGAAGGAGAGTAACCTTCATCCTTGACTTCCGTTGAGCTGGAAGTAGGAGACTGGATCTCAAAGCATCGTGGTCTAGCTCGGGGGTGGCTAGTGGTAAATCCATTTGGAGTCACTGAGCCTACGGTTGGGTGGAAACGAGCACCCCTCCCAACAGTTGCATCACGCCTGGTGGATCTAATAAGTGTTTTATGCCTTGTATTTTGAATTGAATATCATGAATACATGCTCATGTTTATATGCCCATAATGATTTTTGTGTGGAATGATTGTGTTTTAGACTGAAAATAATGGATGCATGTGTATAATTACATGCCATAGTTGGTTTCTGTACAAATGATTAATTCTGGGGCATGAGTTCGCTCCACTGAGAATCGTCTTGTTTTCTTAATTCTCGTAATATTCTAGGAAGGCTCCTCGAGAGTACTCTTTCCCGAGAATTACCCCATAAACCTTGGAACTGTACCGAACCTTTACCCAGATACTCGACTAATATCTGGAACAATTGCCCAAGAACCGTCTGAAGGTTCATGCGATCCGGGTTTGGAAACCTTATGCAGGAAAGAGTAGCTCTCTAAGGTCTCGGAGTAGTGGGAGTTTGAAGCTCCGAGAGGTTGAATTTCGTGATTCAAGCTCAGAAAGGATAGCGAGTCCGATTATCGAAAGAGAATACCCCATCGTTTGGTAGACGAACAATCAAAATCCTTTTGGAAATACCCCAAATTTTTCATGATCGATGGATCTAGAGGAGGAGTGCAGATGTTAACACCTTGACCCTTTCAGCCTTCGCAAGTAGCGATGGGATCCAGGACCGTAGATCCAAGGATCTATCAGAGCTCTATTGACCGTCGATCTTAACCTTTGCATAGGCAGGAGAGTGGACTCGACAACGTCCTGAAAGTCTCGAAGTATTTGGAACTGTCCATCAACATAGGACGTGTGGCAGTCGGGTAGCATTTCGTTGACTCGCGACTTGGAGTGGTCAAGGGTAGGACTGCACGAACTCACGATTCACGAAATCGCGATGTGATCGTGGTCGTTGAATCCAAGCCACGGGAGAACCGTTGGATCAAAACCTCCGCGTGGTATCACGTATTGGGATTCAAAGGTTGAAAGAATCTCTTTTCGACTGCATAAGTTGTGAAGTGCCAAGCATCGAGGGGTCATGCGAACACATGGCACACTCGTTAGGTGGGGACTGTGTGGTTGACAAGTGGCGTAACAACAAGTGCCCAAAGAAAGGTGGACACATGTCACCTGGGAAAGAGTCAACCCATTGTTAACTTATCGTGGTTCGGGGTTTCATAGAATGAAGAAGTTTCCCCTTGATCGCTAAGGTTGCGAAACGTCAAGAGCCGAATTCTCATGCGACGGACGACAGTGACACAACTCGTAAGCAGAGTACATCGGAGGAGACAAGTGGCGTGTATGCGTCGCTTAGCAGAGTCCACGTAACGTTGACCTCTCATGTCTCGAGGATTCACAAAGGAAGAGCACGAGGGCTCAACACTCCAACTAGCGAAGTCGCGAGTTGCGAGTGGTGCTAGTGTTTAGCCTAGCCTATGGTTACATGTAGCAAGTGCTAGTGAGGAGGGAGCCATACCCGTATCGCATCTCAAGTATCGACGTTTGGAGAAAGAGGAGTCGAGAGCCTTGACTCCTAACTCGTGAGTTTCGAAAGGCGCTTTCACTAAGGCCAAGTTGTGGTCACTTGGAGGAGGATAAGGGAAGGGATGGTCTGCGCTAGGCCCCATAGAAATTCGGGGATTCTGTCCCTCGAAGAAAAAGACGAAAAATCTAAGTTACCATAGTGGGTGTGTGACAATAGTACTAATCTTTTGCAACACCTTATAAGGGCCATAACACTTTGGTGATAATTTATTATCCTTCTTGGATTGCTTTAGGGACATATGTTTGTATGGCTGTAGTCTTAAAAACACCCAATCCCCTACTTCAAAACTTCTTTCACTACGATGTTGATATGATTGTTGTTTCATGCAATTCTGTGCCATGGTCAGGTTGTCCTTTAATATTTGGAGAACTTGTTGTTGATGATCGATGTGATATTCCACTACTTGAACCTTAGATTTTTCTTTTAGAGAAGAAGTGATGGAAGGAGGGTGGTATCCATAGAGTGCCATAAATGGTGTCATTTTTATTGCAGTATGAAAGGAAGTGTTATACCACCATTTTGTCAAGGGTAACCATTTGAACCATTGTGTTTGTTTATCAGAGACAAAGCAGTGAAGGTAGTCTTCCAGACATTTGTTCACTATTTCAGTTTGTCCATCAGATTGAGGATGATAGGATGAGCTATGAGCCAATTGAGTACCCAAGCAAGAAAATAATTATGTCCAAAAATGTCTAGAGAAGATGGGATCTCTGTCACTTACAATAATCTTTGGGCTGCCATGTAGCTTTTGAACCGTTTCCATGAATGTGGTGGCAACTGTACTGGATTTGAAGGGATGAGAAAGTAAAAAAAAGTGTGCATACTTGGTCAGTCTATCAAAAATCACCACGATGACACTCTTTCCTTCAGACTTCAGTAACCTTGTGATGAAATCCATGGAAACCTCCTCCCAACGCTGGCTTGGGATGGCTAATGGTTGTAAAATACCCGGGGTCTTAATTGTTTCCACCTTATTTTGTTGGCAAACCAAACATTCTGCCACAAAACTTTGAACATTAGTTTTAAGGACATCCCAAAAAAATTCCTTCTTGACCCTATGGTAGGTTTTTAAAAATCCCGAGTGCTCTCCTACTGGAGAGGTGTGCAATTCCAATAGTACCTTTTTTTTGAGTTGGAAGTTCTTACATAAATACAAGCGAAAATTGTACCATAGTGAATCATTTTTCCATGTAAATGTATCTGATGCACTAGAATCCTGCTGCAACCTTTGAATGAGAGTCCACACTTTTTCGTCATTCTTCCATTCATCCCTTGCTTCTGTTATCTAATTAGGTTGGATGATCGAGATAGCATAGAGAAAGGCCTCAACATCTTCATCATTCCTTGAGAGTGCATCTGCCACAACATTTTGCTTCCCTTTTTTATAGACGATTTCAAAATCATAACCCAATATCTTGGTTACCCATTTTTGTTGTTCTTCTAAAGATAGTCTTTGTTCCAAGAAGTATTTAAGAATATCATGATCTGTTTTGACCTTGAAGTTCCTACCTATTAGGTAAGGACGCCATTTCTTCAATACATGTAGTATTTCCATCATTTCCTTCTCATAAATGGGTTTGTGTAAGTCCTTTCCCTTGAGTGGTCGACTTTCAAAATCTAGGGGCCTTCCTTCTTGCATTAGGACAACACAAATTCCATTTCCCAAGGCATCACATTCCACAATAAAAGTTTTTGTGAAGTATGAAGTGGTCAAGACAGGAGCTTTGCACATCACCTCTTTAAGTAGTTCAAAATATTTAGTTGCCTCTGAAGTCCATGAAAATTCATCCTTCTTAGTTAGTGCCATTAAAGGTGTTGCTATTCTTCCATAGTGTTGAACAAACTTGCGGTAGTAACCTGTCAAACCCAAAAATCCTCTAAGATTCTTACATTTTTTGGGCATCGGCTAGTCCATCATGGCCTTAATCTTGTTAGGGTCTACCTTGACACCTTCATGGGATAAAATTTGACCCAAATACTCTACCTCCTTCACTCCAAAGAAACATTTGGATGGTTTGGCATACAGTTGTTGCTCCTTCAGTAGTTGTAGCACCTTGTCAACATGTCGCACATGATCCTCCCAAGACTTGCTATAGATTAGTATATCATCAAAAAATACTAACATAAATTTTCGAAGGAAGGGCTTGAAAATGGAATTCATCAACCCTTGGAATGTGGAAGGGGCATTTGTAAGGCCAAAAGGCATGATCAAAAATTCATAATGGCCTTCATGAGTTCGGAATGTTGTTTTTGGGATATCTTCTTCCTTCATTCTAATCTGATGATACCCTGAACGAAGATCCAACTTTGTGAAATAGATTGCTCCATGCAGTTCATATAACAATTCATCAATGACGGGAATGGGAAACTTATCTTTAATAGTGATCTTGTTGACCTCTCTATAATATGGACACATACACCATGAGCCATATTTCTTGAATACCATTACCACCGGTGCATAGTAAGAACTTTCGCTAGGTCTAATAATGCTAGCCTCTAACATTTCTTCAACCATGTGCTCAATTTTACTCTTCTGGGCATAAGGGTACCTGTATGGCCTAATGTTAGGAGGTACACTCCCAGGAATTAGGTGAATATCATGATCATGGTTTCGAGTGGGTGGAATACCTTTGGGAATATCTTCAAATAATTTGGAATGCTTATCAATGATCCCTTGGAGATATAGAGGAATAGATGGCTTATATGTTTGAACATCTAGTGAGCATAGTTGTGCAATAACACCTTGATGCCCCCTTTTCAATAATTTTTTCATGTCATTAGAGCTTATCACCTTATCGGGTTTCTGCATGATACCTCTTAACTCAATTTCTTTTCCTTCCAATGAAAATTTCATGAAAATTAAAAGCCACTGTTCCTAATGATTGTAACCATTGGATTCCTAATACAACATCAACACCACCCATGGGTATAGAAATGATTGGACTATTCATTACATATTCCCCCATAGTAAGATTGATCTTATTGAATTTTCCCGAGCAATTGATAGTTCCTCCATATGCAATCATTACTTGAAACTCTGGTGCTGGATATACAAAGCAATTGAGAGCTTTGGCTAATTTATAGTGAATGAAATTATGATTACTGCCAGAATCAATTAAGGCTATTACCTTTTTCTTTTTGATATATCCTTCGATCTTGAGGGTTTGAGGAGTGCTAATTCCAGCCAATGCATTACACGACATCGTGGGAGTCAACTCTTTAGACGAAACTGCTTCTGCATTTTCATCTTGAGATGGTTCTTGTTCTTGTTCTTCTTCCTCTTCACAATCTACGTAGAATAATTTCTTCTTACCACACTTATGTCACTTATTGTACTTGCTGTCACAATTAAAGCACAAACCTTTTGCTTTTCTTTCCTCCAA
>JASDQU010105593.1:97334-124655 GCA_032191745.1 Picea mariana
CCCACAGATTCCACTGTTTGTTCTAAATTAACAATTTTCTTTCTTATATCATTCAATTTTTTGCTTCATTTCTTTTTGCAAATATGCATCAATGCTTAAAAATGATTTTTCCTTTTATGCTCTTATTTCATTTTCTCTTATACAAATTCATGTGATTCTATCCAACTTTTTTTTTTTTGGTCTCCGTTTCATGTTGTTTTTACTGTTACAAGTGAGTTTATAAAAGCATTTTTTCATAGAAGACGATTTAGTTGAAAGATCTTTTATGTTTCTATGCTTAGCCCATTGCTTTTGTTTCATTACACCTTTTGTCCCATTCAATCACACCTTTTGCACATGAGAATAAAAGCAATTCTAAAGAACAATTTTACTTGAAGGTCATAAATGCATTTGTTGTTTCTGGAACAAACATATATGAAATTGATCACATTCAGATTTTTTCGTTTGGAAAAATTCTATTTCAAACTAGGAGATTGTCTTTTTGACGTGCTTGCAGTTCTATTTCATTTTAAGTATATGTCACTTGAGATATGAGAAGGAATAATAAAACACTTCCGATCCTTCTTAGAACAAGAAGATACTGCAGGTCTTTTGTCAATGAGGACAAAATGAACTATTGATTTCCTACAAATGTTACATGGTGTTTATGATATTGAGTTGTATTTGCATAGAATGTTACTTTATGCCTCATAGTGTGTGCCAGAATCTGTAGTTGGCCTATGTCGTGACATCTTTTGTGTTAAGTGGTTTTCTAGGTGGATGTCTGTAACAATTTCTTTTTGTCCATTTACAAAATGCACATGGTACCTTCACTTCAAAACAGATGGATCAACATATGAATATATGTTATATTTCCATGATCAAAATCCATCATGTGGTCATTTTGAGCCACTTTTGTCATATAGAACAATGTTGCCTAGAAATTTCTTGATCTAGAATAACTGTTGAATCTACAAGTGTAGCCTCATTAGTAATTGTTGGGAATACCAAGGCCTTTATCGAAAAATAGATAGCAAAACAACACCTTTGCATCATTGATACTAATGTTGGAAATTATGATGACTCGTTGTTTGAATCAATTTGCATCTTAACATCATTGTTCGACATGCCTTCATTGAGGAAGCCAATTGCGCAAACTTTTTGCAATGCTCTTCTTGCAAATGACATTAGAGAAATTCAATTCTTGGACATATGCTTTGTTAGTGAGATTGTTCACAGAGAAATCTATTGTTGATTGGTAAGGCTACACAATCAATTTGCCATTCTTGTAAAAAGATGGTAACATAAAAGGTCATTTTGCAATCCAATGGTTATGTGAGCTACTTTGCGTCAACATATATGTTTAGGGTACTGAATTGCAAGCTGTTAACATGGAATTCTATTCAACCTTTGATTCTTCAAAAAAATCCCTCTTCAGTTTCTCTTAGGTTCTTTACATGCACATTTCCAACCATTGCTTCAAGTGCATTACAAAGATACTAATTGAACTAAAACACTAAAAAACACAAATATTGCTATTAATCCCCAAATTAAAAACCCTGCTATGTCTTGTAATATTGACATAAAGAACAAGAATACTAAACATAAACTTTTTTTTGAATTGCCTTCAACAATTAGACACAAATAAAACTTTGGCCAAAAAAAACTATGCAGTGAAGGAAAAAAAGATATCAAGAGAACTAGCTACACATCTAAATTGCACTCAAAAACTTGATTGCACAATGCTAGAAAGTAGTTGAATCAAACTCCCAAAGAATAATTTTGCAATATTGTGATACTTGAAACAAGAAATATGAGGACAAGGTTCATTCTCATGTCGCATAAAAGAAACATGAAAAAAATAAAAAAATGTAATTTAAGCACATTTAGAGGTCAATCGAAGACATGTCAACACATGTATGTGTGATATGTAAGTGTATGCAATTCCAAAAATACATGTTTGATGCTTACACCAACACAATATCTTCTTTTGAAAGTTTGATAGTTGGCGAAGGGTCTAAAGCCATTGAACTAAATGACAAAATATTCAAACATTGCAAAAGGGAAATTATCAATGAACAATTGCTTACTTTTGCATCCCCTTCATAGATTCAGCACAATATTCAATTAGCATTTGTAAAAACATTAAAACCTCTTGAGGAAAGGTTGGTATCACCAAGAATGAAATTTGTACAAATAAGGAAACTGGGCTACAAAAAGGCTCAAATTGGACTCAAAGGAACAATTGTAAATTTTTGTGTAGATTTGTAGAGAGTACAAGTATTGTTTCCCGTAAGCTTGGATGACTCAATGAGAGTTGCAATGCTAATAAAAAGAAAATTACAATATAAAAATGCATATTTGTTTGGTATTATTTGGCCAAAAAATGTTATGGAAACTCTTCATGACTTGTGAAACACTTCTATCTACAAAAGAGAACATGTTTGTATCAATACTAAATGGGAAGTAATATTCAATGAAAGCTTTTAAGAACAAATTGGTCAAGTGTTAGACATATAACCCCTAGATTCTATTAACAATGTAAATGATCCATAAAAAATATTTGAAACAATGGTGCATGGGTGCAATCAATCTCATTTAATTCATAACTTACATAAAAACATCATCATCATATGGGAACAGAATGAGGCAGGTGCAACAACAAATTTTTGTGGTACTCTAACATACCAACCTTACCATACCTTTGGGATCTGCCTAGGAATCATAATATTTCTTAGGATATAAAATCCTAACAAGCTACCACATGGTACTCTGACAGGTTGTCCTTACTAGACCTTTGGGATCTTCCTAGGAATCAAAAGATTCCCTAGGATATAAAATCCTAACGAAGCTAGGAATACTTACCACAACTGGCATATACATGCACAGGTACTCTGACAGACTGTCCTTACCGGACCTTCGAGATCTTCCCAGGGATTATCACTCCCCTCAGATATAAAATCCTAACGGATCTACCCATTGTTGGTCAGGATACTATAGTATCATCAACAACACTCCCCCTTTCAAGGGAGGTCCTTTCAGACTATACCAAGATTGTCTTAGAAGTACTCAAACTTCACATGAGACAGAGGCTTGGTCAACACATCTACAACATGCTCATTTGTGCCAACATATTGGAGCTTTATAGCTCCCCTCTGCATCATATCATGAATGTAGTGATATCGGATCTCTATGTGCTTCGACTTATCATGGAACACTGGGTTCTCCCTCATCTTTATACAACTCTAGTTATCACATAGAATCATAGTGGCTTCCATCTCCAGATCGAACATACCTGTCAACAACTTCCGAAGCCATATGGATTCACAATTGGCGGAACATGCTGTAATGTATCCCGCTTCTGCCATGCCGAGAGAAATACTAGATTGCTTCCTGCTTTTCCATGGAGTCATGGATGACCCCAGACTGAAACAACATCTTGAAGTTCTCTTTCTATCGGAAGCACTTCCAGCCCAATCTGAATCAGTATAACCATACAGTCTGAAGTCATGATCTCTAGTATAACAAAGACCATAATCCAACGTACCCTTAAGGTATCTCATCACATGATTTTCAGCTACAAGGTGAACATGTCAAGGCTCTACCAGATACTAACTCACGATGTTCACAACAAAGCATATATCTGGCCTAGTATTTGTCAGATACATCAACAAACCATTAATATGTCTGTATAGAGTAGCATCAACCAATTCTGACGAAGTATCAACCAAGAGCTTCAATTTTGTTTCCATGGGTGTGTTCATGGATTAACATTCCAACATGTCAAACTGCATACTTCTCTTGGTTAAGGAAGATCTTCTCTGGGCTCTGCCAAACTTCAAGACCTAAGAAATAATTCATCGGGCCTAGCTTTTTCTTACAATCTATGATGACCTTTTCTTCATCTATCAAGAGTAAGTCATCCACATATAGAAACAATATAACTGGTCCATCAATCTTAATCTTGAAGTAAAGGTTGGGATAAATTTGCACTTGGTAAAGCCCAAGCTCATTAGAAAACTATCAATCCTGCCATACCAAGCTCTTGGAGCTTGCTTCAACTTGCAGACATGAGTCTTCATGTCCTGTACTTCGAAACCAAATTTTCACATCTCATTGTACCAACTTGGTACACTTGTTCAACTGCAACTCAATCTGCATAATCATGTGCTAGATCTATGTGCTTTCTGCAAAACACTATCTATCTCACTACCTGAGAATATGTCTTCTACTTTCTCTGCAATTTTTCCTTTGGGACTGAGACTCTACATCTGTAGCTTCTCTGAAGCTAAGAAATACTATAGCTGCTGCAATATGAGAGTAGTTTATCATGGCAACAACTTCATCTGAAACTGAGAGTGGCTCAAAAACTAATACTGAAGGTAGATTTTCTTCTTTCATGGAGGTAACTCAAACTCAAATATAGGGACTGCTCCCCTTGAATATCATACTATATCAGAATCATGGTTGTTCTGGTTGTCTTCATGAATATTGGAACTATTTCTTTGATTACTGGAGCAAGTGTCTCGTCATATTCTTCTCCATCTTGCTGGGAGAATCCTCTAGACACAAATCGTGCTTTGTACATCTTTATACTTTTATATGCAACATACTTGATCTGTTAAATCAATCTTAGAATTCACCACTTGAATTCCCTTCTGGTCTCAAGGAAAAATCCATATCTCAGTCCTTTTGACTAGATTCCTTCTCTGTCACTGAAAAAAGGGAATCTTCCCAGGAGATTTCATGTCTCCTAGAGGTTTCTGAAGCTATGATCTAGTCTTCTCAACTCATGGCATCTATCTGCCAGTCTCTTTATCTGATCCTTTCTGAGATCAGGCTTACTCTAAGTCTTGATTTCTTCTACAAAAACTTTATAGTCTCTGCATGATATAGTTGGTGTTGAATACCAAGTCTTAATATGAAAAGTTGAGTCAGGCTTCAAATGAATTATGCTTCATGTCAAGGTGGCTTCATTATCCATTGACCAAGTCTATTGTGAGTTCTATTCTAATGTTCAGTCATCTTTGGAGCCTTATGCTCATTACGATCAATCTTTATATGAGATACTTTGCATCTCAAAAGTAGCTTCTTCTTCATATTCTTTGGTACATGGATGTATACAGTCATGTATACAGTTTGAATAGTCTGCTTCATGTCTCATCTACTATGTTGTCTCCTGCAACCATCACTATAAATCCCTTAGGGTTATCACCTGTGATTTGCCCGAAACATGGACAACAAGGGAGAAACAACAAACAAGAATAATACTCTTTATAATAATAATAAAAAAATAGCAAGAACAATCATCAGAGTAGCTCATTTATAGCTATCACTTGTGACCTTCCTAAAACAAAAAGTAAGAAATACAACAATAGGAAATGAGAGCAATACTCTTCTAATGTTGTGATCAATCATTCCTCCATGGTAACCTGGAAATGAAATAAGAAGTTTCTCCTAGAGGAGATGCTAATTATATTTGGTAGATGATTACAACAAGCATTTATCTCGATAATTCTCACATGCTACCAAGTATACATCTTTTCAAATATTGTTATCACAACTATAGTGTTTACTTGTGAGTTATCAAACTTGACATATGCAAATTTGAATCTTGTCAACTTAATCAATCAAACCTAGAACCTGGGGTCTTTTTCCTCAAGAATTAGTGTTGTTGCTTTTCTTCTGAGTCTCCTTCACTCAAGATGACAAGTATTTTCTTCAACATGTCCTTTTTACTAAGACAATATGCTATCTTGACATAAATCTAAGTTGGGGAATGAACTCTTTAATCTCAACTTTAATCAATCTAATACTTTGACATTAATTTTTACCATTGGTTAGTATGATAACTTCAACAAAATGCAACCTAGATATTCATATGATCACAATAATGCCATAACAAGTAGATGCATATCAAGGTAATCAAACTTTGGGGTGCATAGTTCCTCTGAATGTGTTGGATCTGAGATCCTTATGGATCTATGATTGTTGTTTAAAAAAAAAGATCTTGCAAGTACCCTTTAAAATAATGATATTGTTTAAACATATGTAGGTACATACCTCTGATAACATTTGTAGGTATTGGACCATCGGAAAATAGCGACAAGCAATAATGAACCTTTTAAAACTTCAAAGGTTCTTCAACTTGTAACTTAAGGTTATCTGGAGATTTTCTAGGGTAAGTCGCACTAGGACAATAAAATCAATCTCAAAACTTCACAAAAAAATTCACTGCAATTGGTGTTGCAGCTGGCATGAAGGAACTTGCACTACAATTGGTGCTGCAACTGTCATGAAGGATCTGGCATTGCAATTGGTGCTGCAGTTGGCATGAAGGAACTGGCACTGCAATTGATATTGCAACTACTACTGCCACTGCTACTGCAAATTAGGGTTTTATGAGGAAACCCTAATTTTTAAAACTTCAAATTTTTGGAATTCTGAGCCAGGGACTAGATGCACTGGGCTGAGGCGAGTTTGTTGGAGCTGACTATTTCAGAAAATTCCAAGTTTTACCCCTTAAAACTTGACCTGCACAATTTTGGACTGGTACTTTTGGTACTGGTTCTGGTTTTCTAATACCATCCAAAACTAGGGTTTGACTTTTCAGAGAGTTTGGCCACTGAAAAGGTGTGCTCAAGCTATCAAAGGATAAGCTAGGGTAGGTCACACTTCCCTATATGGTTTTTGTTCAGAAATCCCACTTCAGTAAAAATCTCTAATTTCCTTGTATGACAACAATGACGTTTTTAGATACCCAATGAAAGGTGCTCTATTCAATCAAGCTCTGATTCCATGTTAAGTTTTAATGTTGTTATTAGATTGTTTCCAATTTACTAGAGAAAAAACATAAGGAGGATCATTGAAAGAAACAAATCACAAGGTACACAACATTTTATCCTCGGAAACCCTCATGGGGGAGAAAACCCAGAAAACACTTCCTCAATAATAGATTGCCAATACAATGCCAAGAATAAGACCAAAACACCAACGATAATCCATGATTGAGCATGCGCCTATCCTCTCCTTCTTCTTGCAACTGTAGTCTTCAAAAGACATGCACTAGTTGAGTGATTGAGTGAGTGAACAAGTGAGGCGCCATCCTCACTTATAAATGCTAGTTGAGGAGGCGCTAGGGTTATGTATCTTCATCAAGTAGGGATGAATTCTCCCAAGAGTGGTTAAAATCACTTTATAATCCCTAGGGGTCGACTTTACAAATACTACCATATAAATATGTTTTGACCAATCCACAAAGGGGGATTTGGTCAAATACAAGACCCTACATGATCAATCCACAAAGGGGGATTTGATCTATAAGATAATAACATAATTATAATTTGAATATTCTTCGAAGTTACAATATTTCAACATGGAACACACACTACACATATCTTCTTCAAATCAATTCAAATTCTTATAAACCAAGTTTCAATCTTTTCTTGGATCTCTATTTGCAAAGGTGAGATTAAAGGGAAAACATTAGTTGCAAAAGGTGTCAAATGTTGTAAAAAACTTGAACAAGTATTGAATTTTCCAATCACACATCACTCTCTTAAGATCATACACACTTCACCTAATTGTTTCAAAAGTGTCACGAAGCATGTTTTTGAAATGATATGATAGCTTGTACCTCCCACGCTATTTGTAACATTCACAAGTACTAAACACCTTTGGACACCGTTATGTGATTCATTAAAAGAAACTAGCAACATGTCAATAGCTACACATGACAAAACATTGCTGGAGAAACTATAGGCTCATTGATTAGAGAACATCCTATCATTTGGAGTCACTATTATAAACATCACACATAATCTTTTTGAAGATTGATTTAAGAAAATGCTCAATTATTTGGAGAGGTCTTAGACTTATTCATCTCATAATTCCAAAGTAGAGGCAACAAACATGAACACAACCTTCTTTGGATCAAGGATGCTCCTATTTACAAACAAGATTCTGATGATGAAACTACAAACTTTGTCGATATATATATATATATATATATATATATATATATATATATATTCAACATTACTTGTTGGCAAACTTTTTAATATTCAAACACACCATCGTGCCAAAACTTGTAAGAAGTATTGATAATCGAACTGTAGATTTAACTTCCATCTTCATCCAATGGATAAAACTATCATTTTGCATCCATTAGAGAAACATAGCAACACTAGCAATGATAAATCAAAATGCCTTTTTCTCCTTATAGAACAATGGATCTATGATAAAGACACATCTTTTGATATGTTTTTATCTGATCTCAAAGTAACTAGAGATGAATACATCTTTCTCTTTCGATCTTTTCATTTACCCTCTATCTTGTTGTTGAACAATGGATCTATGATAAATACACATCTTTTGATATGTTTTTGTTTGATCTCAAAGTAACTAGAGATGAATACATATTTCTCTTTTGATCTTCTCATTTATCCTCTATCTTGTTGTTGAAAAGAGATCTATCAAACATATGGGTCAATGCATTTGCAAAAAATGTCCTTGAAATATGGAATGTAAACATGGATACACATTTTATCTTGGATGCTTATGATATATCCACATATTCTATCTCTTACGTCACTAAGATGGATCATACAATGACAATTTCAGGAAAAACAGAGAAAAATGCCTTTGTCACTATAATGGTAAAGTTAAAACTATTCAAAAGGTTGGAAATGCACTCCTTAATAGGAAACATAATGAGGGAAATAAATCTCTACATACCACTTCACCTCTTTCTCATCGGGGGTGTAGGGATATGAAAGACATTTACAACAAAAGAAATCTACTATGTATTGTTGCAATTTTACAATAAACAACTTGAAAGCGATCCTCTCAAAAGAAAGGGGATCATAGTTGCATTTACTGGAAAGCTGCACATAACACAAATGACATCAAAATACACTCATCCTTCTACTTAACTTGAATCTTGTCGAACATGCTTCCACTGAACTATATCACATTAGACGTATGGCTAAAGAATATAGTACAACTTCACCTATTTCTTATAGAGGAAGTGTTAGTAACTGGATCATGAATGCTATACAACATTGATCAAGGAGTGCATAGAATTATGCATGCACCAATGAGACCTTTTGGAAATATTGATCTCATTTTTTGTGGTGACCTTTACCAAGCACAACCTGTATGTGACTCTTGGATTTTTGAATAAGCAGGTTTCTATCAAGACAAGATTCCCCTACACGCTTTGGATGGATAACATAGAGTGCTATGAACTAAAAAAAGTTATGAGACATCATAACATAATATTCATATCTATATTGAATAGAATTAGAACATGCTCACAAATAAATGATGATATATACTACTTGAATGAACATTACTATAGATGCCCGCCTGATGATCCAATGTTCCCGCACCTTTTCCATAGAAACAAAGACGTCAAACAACACAAACATCAAATGTTAGTGCTTGTGAAATTAGAGACATTTACAATAAGAGAAATTGGAAAGAAAACATAAACAATTCAAGCAAACAACTATAGAGACAAGGTGATAACTTTTCCTTCTACAATTGCACCAAAACAGAATATGCTTGTCAAGTTAATTGGAGGCAATTATGCTATTAAAGATGATTTAGTAAATGGTGCAAAGGGAATTTTTAGACATCACACAAAAGGGAAGATTTACATTGTGTGGATTGAACTCCTTACACCATCGATTAGTGTAGTTGAACAAGTATCTTTGCAACATTTGTACACAATTGGTATTCTTGAAAGAAAGACTCCTATAACAAGAATCTCTAGCCAAATTTCAATAAGAAATAGAAAGCAATTTGTTCGACAATAATTTCTCTTCTAGTTGGCATGTGGATGAACGATATGTAGATGTCAAGGAATCACAATGCATAACTTGGAATTTGATCCAACAATAATTAAATAACATGGACTTGTGTACACTTTGCTTTCTAAGCATTTGCATGAACGATATGTAGATGTCAAGGAATCACAATGCACAACTTGGAATTTGATCCAACAATAATTAAACAACATGGACTTGTGTACACTTTGCTTTCGTGTGTTAGAGACATTCAAAAACTTTATCTTATAAGAAAACTAGAACCAAACCATTTTGTTCTCTCTAAAAAAATGATCAATATATAGAGACTTCAAATAAATGTAGCTTTGCGTCTTCAATATAGTATAAACTCTATCTAAAAAAATCCATTTACTCATATGCTCATTTACACCATTCTTTCTTGTGTTAGAGACATTCAAACACTTTTTCTTATAAGCAAACTAGAACAAAAGCATTTTGCTCTCTCTAAACAAAATTGTTGAATATACATAGACTTCAAACAAATGTAGCTTTGCATCTTCAATATAGTGTAAACGCTTTCTTAACAAAAATCCATTTACTCATATGCTCATTTACATTGTGCTTCCTTGTGTTAGAGACATTCAAACACTTTATCTTATAAGTAAACTAGAACAAAAACATTTTTTTCTCTCTAAAAAAATGATCGATATACAAAAACTTCAAGCAAATCTAGCTTTGCATCTTCAATATAGTTTAAACTCTATCTTAACAAAAAGCCATTTACTCATATGCTCATTGAATACACGAAGCATGGTATTGCATATCAACAATATTGTCAACGACTATGAGTTATGCCTCCAAGGATTCTTATGGCTCCATGCATGTAGGTGGTGGTGGCTAGTTGTTAATTTATTGAAACCCGACAATCATAAATTTTATGTCAATAATTTAACAATCGAAATTTAATCTACTACTAATATACATTATGTAAACTATGAAGAAAATTTTCAGTCGAGTTTTAACCATAAAAAAATGCACAACAGAATCATAAACAACACACATTTGAACACATATTTTTGGGCAATTCCCCTGGAAAACCCCCGACGGGAAAACCAGTGAATGGGAGGATTTTATTGGCTTCAGAGGAAGACAATAATTACAACAACTAATTCAAAAAAAATTTACAACCCAACAAACTCAACCTATACAACCCTACTTTTTTGGCCCAACTTTTTCACCTTTCCTCTAACTGCAAATTCTCCCAATCTGCTCTCAACTCAATGTGTGCCTATCACTCTCCTTAGATCTAATTTTATAATCTCTTAATGACCAAATATCTAATCATAAGATCTCAATGATCAATATTAGACCTTGTCTTCCCAAGATCAATGATTATAACTTAATCTCTTGTTGAGATGACTTAAATCACTTAAGTCACTTCACTTTATAAAAAATTCACTTGTCATTAAATAAAATCCAAATTAACTTTATAAATGCAATTATAAAGTTAAATATCCAGAGAACACCGCTCAGACATCTCGGCATGCTAGGCACTGCTAATGCAGAAGTACCTGTCCGAGATACCCCAAAAGATAACACTCACTCTTAGTGAGGAAGGTACTTCTGAAACCTCCACTTGGATCCGTCTCCAACCCCATCACTCCAATTGTTGTTGCAGCTGCTCCCTCTGAACCAGGAAGATTTTATGCCACTTGCACTTGATCCTGTGTTGAAGACATGTTCCTGATCCTCTCCATGCCCTTAGGATTCTCCTCACACTCATGAGCATCCAAATGCCTCATCTCATACCAACTAAGACTCCTGGAATTGATGGAAGTAGCCTCACAACTACCTATCACTGACATTGATCCTAAATCCAAGGTCCCATTGGAATCAGACACATTTTGTTCCAACAACATGTATAACCTCCCATGTCCAACACCAAGAACTGTTGTTGTATCCAGGGTATCTCCCTCTGGATATATGAATAGATGTTCGTGCTCAAACATAACTCCATATCCCTCATCCTCCAAATTTGATACTGAGAGAAAACTTACCTTCAACTCTAGAACAAACGACACCTCTTCCACCTCTAGACATCTTCCTGACTCTAGTTGGAATCTCACACATCCAACCCCCTTCATTGCATTCATGGTACTAGTACCACAATGCACATGGAAGTTTGAGTCTATCTATGGAACACTAAGTAACATTGACCTCATTCCCTTCATATGGCGAGATGATCCACTGTCCAAAATCCATGCTCCAATGTACCCAAACTCTGCACTACCATTGCCTGAAAGACAAGTCACAAGAGAAAATTCCTTCTAAAACTTCTCAGCAAAATCATCAATCTCAGTTGATGCGGATGTTGCTACATGTGTCTCCTTATTGCTCTTGTTCTTGTTTGGACATTGTCTTGCATAGTGGTCAGTTTTATGACATGAAAATCATTTCAATTTGCTCATAACCTTCTTTCCATCTCCCCTACCCTTCTTTACATGAAGAGAAACATTCTCCTCATCTTCATTATCCTTAGCTTAACTACCTTGAAGAGCCTCCTCCTGAGTCTCCTCCTGAGAGAAGTCATCCCATAACCTCTGCTAGTCAAGGAGATGTTCTCGTTCCACAACTCCCTTCACGAACATAGCCCACTTCTTTGAGAACCCACTCATAGTTGTCCTCACAAGTTCATAATCTTTGACTAACTCTCGAACAACCATTAACTCATAATGAACCTATGATGTCCTGGTGAGATACAATGTCACTGTGTTAGTATTAGACATCTTGGTGCTCCTGAGTTTCTCCCTCAGCACCATCTCCCTGTTTTGGTTTCCACTCTGATAAATCTTTGTCAGAGCCTCCCACATCTCATAGGAATTTTTATTTTCAGACACATGAGGTATGATATGATCCTTCACGGGCATCCAAGAGAAATTTTTTATCTTTCACATTTTTCTTATTGTAGGCCAGTAAAAGTGTTGTATATGTGGGAACGACATGGGTTTTCTCCACAATGTCCCAAATTTTGTTTTCCTCCAACAACAATGCAATCTGCTCTTTCCATGGGATAAAATTTGTAGCCCCTTCTATCTTGTCCTCAAACCTCAATTCGATATCCATCCTCATCCAACCCACCAACAATACGCTTCCCTTCCTTTTTCCAAGAGAAACACCTGCAATCCTCACAAATCCTTGTGCCAAAGTCTTAAGTGCCACTCTTTGGAGTTCCGACTCTGATACCATGTTAATTTCTTGAAACCCAACAATCATGAATTTTATGCCAATAATTTAACAACTCAAAATTTAATATACTGTTGATATAATTATGTAAAATATGCAGAAAATTTATAGCTGAGTTTTAACTATCAAAATTCACAATGGAATAATAAATAACACACACATTTGAACACAAATATTTTTGGGAAATTTCCCTAGAAAAACCCCGAAGGGAAAATTAGTGAATGAGAGGATTTTATTGGCTTGATAGGAAGAAAATAATTACATCAACTAATTCAAAATTTTATTACAACCCAAGAAACTCATCCTGTACAACCTTGATTTTTCAACCCAACTTCTTTTCCTTTCCTCCAACTGCAAATTCACCCTCTTCCTCAGTCAAATTGCCCAATCCGCTCTCAACTCAATATGCGCCTCTCACTCTCCTTAGATATTCTTTTATAATATGTTAATGAAAAAATCCCTAACCCTAAGATATCAACGATCGAGATTAGATCTTGCCTTCCCAAGATTGAAGATTATGACTTAATATCTCCTTGAGATGATTTAAATCACTTAAGTCACTCAACTTTATAAAAGGTCACTTTAGTCATTAAATAAAAACCACTTTAACTTTATAAATGCAATTATAAATTTAAATATCTAGATAGTGTCGCTTAGACACCTCCACATGTTAGGCATTTCCAATGCGGAAGTAACAGTCTGAGCTACCCCAAAAACTAACACTAGCAAGCCCTCTCCCTTTTCCAATGCTTATAGAATCCTAAGATATTATTTCTCTCTCTATGAATGGTATCACCAAAAAGCCAATGATAAGTCACACTCAATGATTTTGGACCAACACAATGAGCTTTGACAATTCCTTTAGTGTTATTCGGTCCCTTGAGAACAACGAGGCAAACATATATGATGTTGTTGTTTTTTAAGGAAAGTAATATCTTGGAATCTCCAAGCCTAAATATCCCTAGAAGAAAACACAATCTACGCTAGTTATTAACTTCACTGGGTGGAATAAATATTAATTTTTAAAAGAGGTCAAAATTGTAAATTTTATGCTTCATACTGCCCTACCAATCATTTGGCCTAGGGATAGAGATTTTTATTCACATCATGTTGATGGAAAAGGGGGGTTTCAAAATACCGGTCTCTCCCAAGATTGCAAAAATTATTGTTGAGTGGGTACATACCCCTCCTAGATATTTGTGTGGATTCTCCTTAACCTATAAATCTAAATTTTAGGGTTTTGTCTATGCCTCCAGTAATGTTGGTGAGAAAACAAAAGTTTGGTGTCAAATGGGCAATGACCTCCCTGACTCCCTATAGTTTATATGTGGAGATTTAATTGCGGTGGAGTGCAAATAAGACAAATAAGGGGCACTTCCTATTGTTGAGGCCCAAAATCATATGACTCAAGCACCAATTAACAATCACTCTTGTGGGCTAGATAGGTGGCTAGGTGGGATTGGAATCCCAATTTACAACCCTGAAAGGTCCTCAACTTCCTTTTTTTGTTCCTCAGAGAGACTACTAAAGTAGGAGTGAGTAGGAAGAAGGGTGGATGAGATTTTAATCTTCAAAGGAAGTCTGTTTGACATGTTTATTTTGTTATATGAGATTTTTTTGGTATTTTATGTTTTGTAAGAGGTCAAAATAAATCAACCTGTAAATGGAGAGCTAGTAAACATAACACAATGAAGAATCATAACAGAGTGAAGTGTTGTTAGCGTTCTCCATATTTTGTGTTCATTTATGATAATCAAACATATCAACGAACTACTTGAAAAGTGAAAGTAAAGAATAAGTTACAAAGCAAATGAACAAATTTTAAGAACCAAAGGCTTGAAAGATAAATGACATGGAAAAATTATATTTAGACCAATGTAATTATGATTAAATTTTACTTAAAAGAAGCAACCAAAGATGAATAATTCTATGTAGTATAACTTAAACTATAGATTTTATTTCAAGATGATTCTTATGTTACAATCAAAGAATTAGCAATGGTAAAAGTTTCTATGAAAACTAAGTTAGAGTACTTGAACTGTCTCAAAAATTTCAAGAATGTTAGGACAAAATATAGAAATTAAAACCAATAAATAAAAGAAAAATAATTCCCTCTTCAAAAAATGTTAAAATGTTTGTATAATATTTTTTCAAACCATTTTAAGCAAATAAATACAATCATATTTAGAATAAAACAATCATTTACAATAATCAAAATCCATTATACCTCACTCTCCCAAAAAAAAAAAAGTGTGACCCACTTAGTGCTTGAATCTCAAAAAAGTATTCTTCTTTCACTCAACACCATTAGATCCTATACAAAAATAATGAATATGAATATCATAAAGATAACGTAAGATTTAAGACATATTCAGTGCACCTTATGTTTCTTCTTTGTGTCTATCCATCTCCTCACTTTATAATGATTTGAAAAACAAAATCAAATATTAATTTTTAAAAAAAGTTTAATAAATAAATATAATATAAATAACTTTTAGGTCTCTATAAAATTTCCAAAATCCAAACCTATTAAAAGAAAAGAGATCCACCACCAAATGCAATCTAAATCTAAGCTGTTGGAGCTCCCAACAACAATAACTCCAAAAAGACCCCATTATAACTCCATTCATCCCCTTATAACTTACCATTTATAATCATATAAAAGAAAACATAACTATAAATGACAAAATAATCAAACAATGCTATGGTTTACCATTTCAAAACTGAGCATAAGGATTCCCACATATTTTTTCCAAACTAATCGCATCTACATCGCCATCATGCTATCACCTTTATTACACGAACCACATGATACCATTAAAGTATAAATATGTTGATATAAACATTGTTTTGAATTAGATCCATGAAGATAAAAGCACAACCATTCTTCCATAAATTCATGTACCACAAATGAGTATGAGTTGAATAAGAGGAATGGCTATCCAAATTCTCCTATGAATGTTCAAAATAAACAAAATAGCTAAAATGAAGTGTAATTTACACACTTAATGAGGACTGAGTATAAGTTGAATAAGAGGAATGGCTATCCAAATTCTCCTATGAATGTTCAAAATAAACTAAATAGCTAAAATGAAGTGTAATTTACACAATTAATGAGGATTTGGTATTTAAATTCTCTTCTTTGAATTTATTTAATTTATTTAGAATGAAATAAATATTCAAATTCTCCTTTGAATATATTTAAAATGAAATAATGAAAATGAAATAAAGAGGGAAAATAAATTATTATCTACATATTTATTATTGAAAAGAAAAAAATTAAATGAAGTTAATGAAATGTTGGTTTTTCCATTTAAGTTTACAAGGTAAATATTGTGTCATTATGTTATGAATTTAGATGTGATGTTGTAAAAATTGTATGTGAGATTATTGTTGCTTTTATATGTGGTTAATTGCTACTC
Source organism: Picea mariana (assembly GCA_032191745.1). NCBI lineage: Eukaryota > Viridiplantae > Streptophyta > Pinopsida > Pinales > Pinaceae > Picea > Picea mariana. The sequence goes on from JASDQU010105593.1 coordinate 113,770, forward strand.
TTAAGTACTATATTTATGTTAGTTTAACACATAAATCAATGTGTCATTATGTTATGAATTTAGATGTGATGGTTGTAAAAATTATATGTGAGATAATTGTTGCTTTTATATGTGGTTAATTGCTACACTTAAGTACTATATTTATGTTAGTTAAACACATAAATCAATTTTTCATTAGCAATTTGTGAATGACAACATCTCTAAGATAACCACCATCCATTCCACTCAGAGTTTTGAGATCAATGGCTAATATAATATTGTTGTTGTAATTGTTCTCCTATACTTTCAATTTTTCTCTTGATTTTAAGCCAATTCTTTTTCATTGAGGCAATTGGGTTGATTTAGTGCCTGCCCACCAACCTTTTATCAATTGTTGAGGCTGTTGGGCATTCCCACCGGCCGTACATACTCTCCTACAGGACATACACACCTCCAAAAAACATGTACATAGAAATTATTAGAATCTTGAGGTCGTACTCATCACCGTACAAGTTGTACACAACCTTTGGATGATTTTCTCTACTTGGCAACACCTCCCCTTCTGTGTTGTATGGTTTCCTGTAGATAGCAGTTGGACTATTAAATTAATAACAGTTAATATTTTTTCTAACCTTCTAGAAACCATTGGGAATTTCCCATTGCTAATTCAACATCTCCCTTATCAAGTCGTTTGGTATTTTGTTGAGTTTGTCTCATTAATTGTTGGATCCATTCACTTATATTTACCTATGTTGTTGTTGGATTATAATCCCATGATCGTTGGAAATGAGACCATTCCAAGAGACAATTGATTGATTGATTGATTTTAATGACGTCCACGAGGCTGAACAACCTAAGGGACCAAGAGAATAATGCCCCTAACTCATCTTCACACTCTTTTCAATGTGGGATTTTCTATTGTGAATATTGACTAGAAGACTAGAAATATGGTTGATCTTATCCCTGTCAAATAGATGGTGCATGTTGTTGACCTTTAATCCGTTTCCATAATGACCGTGGATATCCTTGTAGGCTGCACATTCCATGAAAAAGTGCCACTCCATCTCCACCACACTCTTACTTCATAATATGCAAGTTCTCTCCTCCCAAACTTGGGTACCCTCCACCTACCGATATCACATCTAAGGTGATGTGAACCCATCCTCAACTGTGCAACTAACAATCTTGCTTTTCCTTTAATAGTTGTCCCTAAATATGTTTTCTAGCTATGATCACAATTTGGGTTAAACTCCTTGATGTAGTATGTTTTTTTACTTCCACTGTGATTGGTCCACATGGCAGTCATAAATATTTCATTCACAAACTTTTTTATTTCTTCCTTTGTGTTAGGACATTCATGCAGCTTGATATTCCACTTATTCAACCAATTTTTATTTTTCTTCATCCAAGTTTTCTTCCTATGGTCTAACTCATCCATAGCTAACTTGGGCCAGTGTTGGTTATCCATGTTTTCCACCTTCTTTAAATAGCTTATTAACTTGGTTATCGTTGTCACCTTCAACGAAAAAGTACCTGTTTTAGCTAAAATAATTTCGTACAAGACTGTGGATTTAACTTTGATATTGCTAGTAATTAATTGCTTTTGAATTCTTTCTAGCTGTCTCCATCTATAAGTTGACATGCAACTTCCTCATATTTCACAACCATAGAGAACAATCAACATAACCAACAAACCAAATAGGGTTCTTTTGGTTTTCCAATCCAAAAGTTTTGCTTTTCTGCACCTATGTTGCTTCCAATCCCAATGAAATGATCATTCCCTTTACTTAATGTAAGAGTGATGAAATTAGTGGGGAGGATTTTCATTTGAATTATATTTTTAATGAAGTTGTTATGAGTTAAAATGATTAGAGGAGTGTTGGGATAATAATATTAACACATGTTTCCTAGATGCAGATGCCTATGCAGTCCACCTGGATTCTACTTACGTCGCCTCTAGCACCCAAACCGATGACCACCTGGCTCTCGCCCCTCCCACTCTCCATGCGAATTAATTCTAGGAATTTCTCAATGTCCCAAGCATTAACTTTGCCATCCGTTTCTCTCATTCTTCAGTTGCGACGAAGTACTATGGCGTCAGGTTTGGCTCTATAGATGGTGTGGGCAATGATTTCCTAGAGCTCTCTCTTTTTCCACCTAGGGAACCTCCACTTTCAGCTCATTCAGTTCAGTCCTTAGCTCACACTTCTGCTTGACAGATCTTCTCTTGATGCTCAGATTTCCTTTGGCATATCCTCTCCTTCCTTTTTCGTTAGTTTGAGCCTTCTCCTGATTCAATATTGCAACAAAAACTACAAGATCAGTAGGGTGTCATGGCACTCTCCTAAGCTTCTCCACAGGGCACTCTTGGTTCTTGCAATGCCTAGATGCATGCATGCTACCCCCCGCATGGGGAGGGGTGGTCATGGAGGTAGAGTGACTGGTGCCAATTCTTAGCCTGCCATTGATAGTTGGGAAGGCTATGATCGTTCTATCCCATGCTCCATTCGGAAAATTCTGGATGAATGGGAGGATGAAATGACCAAATACCATCCTACAACCAAGCACACCCAGAGGTGCTAAAGAAACTACTGGACGGTAAAAAATATTTTGGCTCGCTCCCTTCTTAGTCTTCCTGGTGTGTTCAATTAGAATCCCTCCGACTCATCTCATTCTCCTAGAGCCCACTCTTCATCCTCGAATGGCCAACACAACAACTTGACACCTTTAGATATCAATTGCAGACAGACAAAAGAGGCTCAACTAGTCAAACAAGCTGCACAAGCAAGCAAATCCCATTATTCCCCCCCATGCAAAAGGTCCAACACAATGATTTTCCTTCCTCATACTCCTTCACTTAATGTATGGTACTTCCCACCAAGGAAGCACATTCCATCTCCACCATTTCCTCCTGTGACAATGACTTTTTCAGGTGCCCATTGGTCGAAGAAACCCCCCTAGAGGTCTTCCTCCATTCTCTTGCTCTTGTCTATTTGCAGATTTCTTACATTTTTTTAGTTCTAGTTTTTGCTTATGACAAGTCAAACAATGCTAAGACTTGTAGTTTATTTTTGAGAGCCTCGTTTCCCTCTATGGACATGCATGTTTTTCCAAGTTTTGATTTCTTGGTTTCCCAGTAAGGGAAAGCTTAGTATTTAGACCTTTAAGTCTTTCTCTCTGGATGTATCTTTCGCAGTTCACCCTAGATCTCTTGATTGTACTATTATTTTATTTTTAATGGAATGGCTCAGGAATTAAAAAAAAAAAAAATATTAGCACATACTAACCTCTATTGAAGATAGACAAGTTAAATCACAAGAATTCATATTATTGAAGAGAGAACTTATTAGAGCATTGTAAAGAAGAACATTCAGAGTCACAAGTTTCCAAAAGAGTTATAATCATTGTTGTCATCTTAGTTTTGTAAGAAATTGAAGGAACATTGTTAAAACTTTCAATCCCTTGGAAATTCATGTTGGTGAAATAAGAAGGCTATAAGCATACAATGGGTGCTCACTCATTTGAAGAAGTTGCTAGAAGGTAGAGAAACAATATCATTTGACCTTGAGATTGGTAGAAGAAGAAGGGACCAACAATGCTCAAATGAGACCATTGATGGATTTCTAGAACATAGTAGTGTTGAGATGAGAATGCTTCTCTTGGAGAAACAAGTGGCATAGATGACAATCATACTCATTTAATGGTTTCATGAGCAATACAAGGATAAATATTGCTGGAAGGGAATTGATACATATACTTAGGAGAAGACAAATTCCAAGAAAAATAAAAAGGAACTAGAGTCAGAGATCAAGGCTAAGATAGAGATAGAATGCAAACACAATAGAATTTAGGTACCTTTCCATGTCGAGGTGAAGGTAGACATCAAACCATTTGTAGGAGAAGTTGATCCCATTAAATGAAACTAGTGGTTATGGAAGATAAAGGTGTACTTTAACATACAGGATGTCACTGAGAAACAAAGGATTGCATTTTCCTGATTAAATATTGAAGGCTATGATTTAGCACGATGGGAAAGTGATGTTGCCGGAAGATCACTGGAAAATGAGCCACTGATGATTTATTGAGAATTCTTTAAGGAAATGATCAAATCCTAGTTCTACCCAATCATCTATGAAGAGAACCAACAAATTGTATGGAATTATTTCAGGAAAAGGTAGGGGTTATCAATGCAATAGTTTACCATAGAGTTCAGAGAGAGAATTATTCAGTTAGGTGTCTCCCTCAAAATACCAAAGATGTTGATTAAGTACTTGGGATAATTTGTTACTTATATTCAACGACAATTGATGCTTTTCAAGCCTTAGACAATTGATGAAGCAAGTGTCCAAGCATGGTACCTTGAAGGAGACAAGAAGAATAAACAATTTCTCACACATAAGTGAATAGAACCACAAGAGAAACATAGAAAACAAAAGAATGAGAAGAAGTGGGTTGAGAAGAAGGCTGTAGTAGCGACACAAGAAACAACACCTCCCATCAAGCAATGCAAGTATTGAAAGAAAAAGGGACACATTGAGGAATATTGTTGTGAATTACACCCTCAGAAGTACCCAAGCATTTTCAAATGAAGAACAAGATAAAGTATTTGATAGCTAAGATGAAAAATAAAGGGTCTATAGTACCTCAAACTTGGAATGAAAAATCAATTGCACTACCCTTCAAAAGGAGGTAGCATTGGTTGGTTGCAGGTGTGTGCGATTTTTGGACACCATAACCCCCAAAAAATGATCATTTAATGCCTCAAAATGGCTTCAGAAGGTTTTGGAACCCAATTTTCCAAACTGGGACATGCCACTAAAATGACCCTGCAAGTTGATTTCTCCAATTTTTTTCCTCTTTGAAATCATCGATGTAGATGAAAAATAATATAATGATATAATATGGATCATACATACCCATTTATAGAGGCTTTTTATCCCTAAAACTTTACTAAATGAAGTGAGGAAATTTTTTCTCTACCTTTTCCCTCGAGTACCACTTTGCTTTGCCTAAAAATTTTCCTTTCAATCGAATCTGCCAAAGGTCATGTTGCCCTTGTCTTGTAGCTATGGATGGCTTCTACAAAAATATGTCCTCTGGAAACTTTACCTAAGCATATGGTGTTAAGTCCTCTATGGAAGGTAGAACTTGCTCTTCCTCTTGATCCAACATGGAACACTCGTAGATATTGAGATTATTCAGATTCACTACTAAGTAAATGTGCATGTATGGGGGTAGATTGAGTTTGTAGGAATTATCTCCCACCTTTTCCAATACCTAAAAATGACCATATTGATGGGCCTAGGAATAGAAACAATAATGCTATTGCCTCCTTGGCTTCTTACTTTACTTGTCAACCCAAGGTTTGTACAAAATTAAGAGGTGTTGTGAAAAGTACGTGAAGTATGCACTGACACCAATATAGGTATGGGATTAATCAATGGCTTTAATTGCATGAAAATGTGCAGGGAATTGAAATTGCATAAAGAAACTTTGAACTATTGCTTAAAGGAAAGCACACTAACTGAAAAGAGAAACTAATCTAAGTTGCAGTAAAGGATATATAACCAATTGGTATAAAAGAAAGCATATTGAACCATAGAATTAGTAAATTGAATGCAAAGCATGCACTAATTCTATTGTATGATATGAAACTACATTTAAAGAAGCTAAACTATTGCATAGACTAAATGAGCTAATTTATATCTAACCATTGATTCATCAATGAGCCATATGTTATTTCATTTCGTAGTTCTACTTTCATGAAAAGAAGATTAAGAGAAATTGAGATCTAGAACTAAAGAAATCCTACATGAAGTTTCTATAGGAACTGTAACAGTCCTCTTCTTTTACTATTGTTGTTTTTTCCCACTAGGTTCCTTTCCACTACTAGGTTGTTTTTTAGTTTGTTGCCCAACATTATGTTGTTGTTCAGTGTATTCCTACCTCATGTCCCATGCCACATATCTTGTAATGGATTTTTTCTCATGATACCCTTTGATTTTCACTATCTTGTCCCACTCCTCTTCTTCCTTTTCTTTGTTGAGGTCAGCCACTAGTGCATAGGGAGAAGGAGTGGTGGATTCATCCTTAGTGCAATCCAATTTTTCCTCATATTCCTTAGTGCCTCTTTGTACCAGGGTTTTATTAAGAGGGAAAGTTATAGGGCATTGGGAGAATGAGGCTATCTAATATACAAGTTGTGGGGAAAGGAGTGCCATCTCACGTGGAAAGATTTTATTGCATCTTCTCCCAAAAGTATCAATGAATCATCTAAATGGGTCATTTCCTCTCTTTGCTTGGCTGTCCAAACTGGGGCTATGTATTTATCTAAGGAGAGGTTGTGATGGCTTGTTATGACATCCCCCGATCTAGCTGCTTCAACTCTAATCCACAAAGGGGTCTGAAATTCTTCTTCCTTACACTTTTTTAACTCTTATTCCCTCATCTCTTTATGTCTTAGCCATGATGCAAAAGTCGTCATATGGAAATCCCCTACATATGGATTTGGGTTCTATTTGTAGGCGCATGGAAGGATGATGTTGTGTAAATAAAATTCACACATCCTGACCCTTTCCTCCATGATGTTGCAACCTTGGTATGCATCAAGGAAATCCTTGGGGGTGTCAAGGTTGAACTTTACTAGCTGAGCTAAATGTTCAATCTGATTTTTGTGCCATTGATCCTTGTGGAACAATGTATATATCCTAGAGGGTTGCCTGCACTCCAAAATTTCAAAGGATACATTGGCTATTGTTTTTACTGATGCTTCCATGACTTCTATCTTTTCATTATTTTCGGCCAATCTCTCCTTGTTGCATCCAATTGTTGTTGTAGTTTTCAGTTCTCCACCTTTAATTTATGACTACACTCAACCTTCTGCATTGTCACAATCTAGAATTTTTCTTGCATGTGTTGAAGCTTCTTTTCCAATTCTTGAGAGGCTTCTTGAGGTTTTTTTTATTTTTTATCCCTTGTTATTCTCATCCATACTTTTCCACTTTATAAAATCTACCTTGTCCTTTTCTAATTCCAGCAAGGTGGCATCTTGCAACCATTCCTAGTGAACGGATTGAAGTTAGTCTACTACAATGAAGGAGAGGGAAAAGAGGGACCCTTTGTCTTCATATTTCCTTGAAAGAACATCCACAATTGCAATTTATTTATCCTTCTTGTAGATGATCTCATATTCATAGCAAATTAGCTTGGTCACCCATTTGTTTTGCTCCAGGGATATAATTCTTTGTTCCAAAAAATACTTTAGGATATGATGATTAGTTTTAATTCAGAAGTATTTCCCCAACAGATAAGGATGCCATAGATCCACTACATGCAAAATATCCAACATTTCCTTTTCATAGTTTGAGTGGCCCAAATTTCACTCTGATAGTTGTTTGCTAGTGAAAACCAAAGGTCGACCATATTGCATGAGGACTACCCCAATTACTTTCCTTGACACATTGTATTCTAGAACAAAATTCTTGGTGAAGTTGGGTAGTGCCAGAACATGTATTGTGCACATAACATCTTTCAACGCTTGGAAGGAGTGATCAAATGCATGAGTCCAGCTGAAAGCATTCTTTTTAAGGAGAATAATGAGAGGAGCTGCAATTTTTCCATAATCCCAAACAAACTTGCGATAATATCCCATTAAACCCAAGAAACCACACAAAATTTTAAGAGTTTTAGGGCAAGGCCAATCCTTCATAGCTTCAGTTTTCTTAGGATCCACCTGTACACCATCCTTTCCTACAATATGACCCAAGTACTCAACTTTGAGGCGCCAAAGGAACATTTATATTGTTTGAGAAAAAGTTTGTGCTTCAACAAGAGATCTAGAACTTGATCCACATGGGCATGCCAAGTTTTACTATATATGAGAATATAATCAAAGAAAACTAAGAGAAAATGACACAGGAAAGGGAATAAGACATGATTCACGAGACTTTGAAAAATGGAGGGGGAATTACACATTCCACGGGGCATGACCAAGAACTCATAGTGAACCTCATGAGTTATAAAGGAAGTTTTAGGGATGTATTCCTTTTTCATGAGTATCTAGTGGTAGCCATAAAAGAGATCAAGTTTGGTAAAGTAGTGAGCACCACTCAATTCATCCAATAGGTCATCAATGACAATAATGGGGAATTTTTCTTTGATTGTGAGTTTGTTGAGGGCATGGAAATTAGGACACATGCGCCAAGTGCTTTGTTTCTTGAGTACCATGACCAAAGGAGAAGAATAGGGGTTGGTTCTAAGATGGATAACAACTACTTCGAGAAATTCTTGAATAATTTTCTCAATTTCATTCTTCTGGGAAAAAGGATGACGATAAGGGTGAACATTGGGAGGAAGGCTGCCAGGTACAAGAGGAATGGAATGATCATGGACACCACGGGAAGGGGGAAGTCCATGGGGTGTTTTAAAAACACCATGGTGTCAGGAGAGTATAGAGTGTAGGTCATGATACACAACAAATATATCAATGACTTGAATGGAATGGAGTTGGGAAATACTACCACAATGACATTTTTTTAGGATCTTTTCCATTCGATGGGAACTAATGATCTCAGGGGATCCTGCTATGATGCTTTAGAACTTATATTGTTGTCCCTCCTGCTGGAAGTGCATGGTTAATTACTTAAAATCCATGAAAATGGGGCCAAGAGTGCGTAACCATTCCACACTGAGCACAATGTAACAACCGCCCATGTCAATAGCAAACATATGAGATTTCAGAGGATACTGAAAATTTTGGAGGCACACATTTTCACAACATCCCCCACATTTCATGGAACCTCCATTGGAAATAATGATTTGAAAATTATTGACAACACGAATATAACAATTGATTTCTTAGGGAATGTGGCAATGGATAAAATTATGGGTGTTGCCACTGTCAACTAGGATGATGACTTTTTGATGCTTAATGTAACCAATTAACTTTAGGGTTTGAGGAGAAAAGAAGCCAATGATAGCATTTAGTGAAATCATCGGTTCAACTTCTATAGTATCAATGTAGATTTTAACCTTGTACAATTATTTACAGCAAACAAATTTTCAATAAAATAACAGAAAAGATACAATGGCAAATACACACTTTACACAAAGATTTTTCCCCTAGAAACCCAAACTGGGAAAACCAACATATTCTATATTCATCATCTCATAAATTGTTTAAAATAAAATATACATATAGGATCCCGTAGCATCCAAAACCCTAATCCAATAACCTGTATTAGTCAAAAACCTTATTTCCTTAACTGGAAATAGAAAACCATCGACGAAAACCATGTGCAGAAAAACTGTCCAAAAACGGATGGAAAAAACCACAAAATAACTTTTTCTAACCACGAAAAGAATATAACACATACCCAACATTATCCCACTTGTTGTTTTCTTTGCATACAAGTGGTTACAAGGTTACATAGTCAATAATCTAGGGCAACAATGCCCATAGATCCTCTACACCAAGAAAACTTCTCAGTGCTCACAGATTTTGTTAATGAATCTGCAACATTCTTCGAAGTGTCCACCTTTATCAACAACACCTTATTTTCTTCAACCATGTCTCTCACAAAGTGATATTGAACATCAATATGCTTTGTATTTGAATGATAAGCTGGGTTCTTCGCCAGAAAAATTGCACTTTGACTCTCACAACCTATCCTTACAGCTTGTTGTACCAACCCAATACATGAACACAATCTTTGTAACCATATTGCTTCCTTGCTTGCATGAGTGGCTGCCATATATTCATCTTCTGTAGTTTAAAGTGCCACTACAGACTATATTTTTCTCATCCAACTAATTGATCCTCCAAACAGGTTAAACACACACCAACTTGTATATTTTCTATGATCCAGATCTCCAGCCCAGTCTGCATTCACAAATCCATGTATGTCCAACACTCTTCCAAACCTAGTATTCCTTGGTAGCACAATCCATAACTAGTAGTGCCATACAAATACCTAAAAACTCTCTTTATTGTTGTCCAATTCTCATTCCCTTGTTTTGAGATATATTTGCTCAAAAATCCCACTGCATGTACAATGTTTGGTCTAGTTCAGACCATTTCATACATCAAACTACCAACCACACTCACATATGGAACATGAGACATGTCCTCCTCCTCTTCATGTGTCTTGGGACACTGATTCAGAGATAACTTTACACCTACATGAATAGAGACCCTGAACGGTTTATATTCCTACATATTAAACCTCTACAGTATGGTCTCAACATATTTTCTCTGATTTAACCAGAGTTTCCTATTTTCCCGATTTCTCTTAATTTCCATGCTCAAAATGAAAATTTCAGCACCAATATCCTTCATGTCAAATTTATAGGACAACTAAGTTTTCACATATTGGATATAATCTCCTTTTTGTTTCCTATCAAAAACATGTCATCCACATACAAGAACAAATAAATCAAATGATCACCAATTAATTTGAAATACACACAATGATATTCTTTGCTTCTTGTGAAGCCAAGTCCCAACATATAAGTATCAAAATTTTGATACTACATCCTTGGTGATTGTTTTAAACCATACATGGACCTTTTTTAGCTTGCATACCAACTCCTTTCCCTTCACAAAAAAGTGTTTTGGCTACTTCATGTAGATTTCTTCTTCCAGATCCCCATGTAGGAATTTTGTCTTCACAACCATCTATTCTACTTCAAAATCAAACTCAGCAGCAACATAGAACATAAATCTAATAGAGGTTAACTTGGCACCAAGAGAAAAAATCTCACCAAAATCAATTTCCTCAATCCGAGAATAACCCTTTTCTACTAACCGAGATTTGTATTTCTCCACTTTTCCTTCTACATTCAACTTCTTTTTAAATACCCATTTGTTGCCAATGGGATTTCTTCCACTTGGAAACTCCACTAGATCC
>JASDQU010105594.1:3997-16128 GCA_032191745.1 Picea mariana
CTCAAGCTTGGGAGTATGACAATAGATGAATATGAGAGAAGGTTTTTAGAACTATTGAAGTATGTATCTTTCATCAAGGATGAGACAGTCAATATTGAAATGTATTTGAGTGGATTACCATCATTTATCAGTGAAAAAATACAATATGATGATCCCAAGACATTGGAGGAGACCATAAGGTGAGCTAAATTCCTATATGATCAGTAGAAAGCAATGCCAACTTTCCAAAAATCTTGGGAATACAAAAATAAATTCAATATGGATCGGAGAAAGAAGGGATCTAAGCCACCATTCTTCAGAAATAATCTTCAGGGATGACCAACTCCTAGAGAACCCAGAACGATTGAAACAGGGGGTCAAAGACCAAGGAAGCCACCTATTCAATGTTGGGGTTGTAAAGGGGATCACATGTTCATAGATTGTCCTCACAGAGGTGAAAAATGGAGCATTGTTCATAATGTAAGGCAATCTAAAAAAGTGAAGGACATGGGTAGAAATGTACCAAGGATCTATGTAGGCCTGGACAACAAGCAAGCAGAATATTAGTCACATATGATTGAAGTGGAAGGTATGATCAACAACCAAACCATTGCTATTTTAATTGATTTAGGAGCTAGTCATAGTTATATAGATCCTAAGATCATGGAAAGTTTTCATTTTCCAAGAAGGAAGCATGAAAAATATTGGTTGGTGCAGCTGGCTACCAGAGCCAAAATAAAAGTTAATGAGATGGTTGAGTCATGTCTTATGGACATTAATTGGTTGAACACCAAGGCAGATTTGAACATCTTACCTTTAGGTTTCTATGACTGTCTAATTGGGATGGATTGGTTGGACCAACATCATTCTCTGGTAGATTGTCATAAAAAATAATTTACTTGCTTGGATCAGGAAGGGAAACTAAGGAGAGTCCAGGTAATTCCCAGGGTAGTAACCATCAGAGAAATTTCATCATTGCAGTTGAAGAAATGTTACAAAAAAGGGTGTCAAATATTTGCAACTCATATGGAGGAGACACCTAAATATAGGGTGCCAAATTTGGAAGATCATGCAGTCCTGGAATAATTCGAAGATGTTTTCAAGGAGGTACCGGGACTACCCCTAAAGAGAGGTATTGATTTCTCTATAAATCTAATGCCTGGAGCAACTCCAGAGTTAAAGACTCCTTACAGAATGAGTACACCAGAGTTGAAGGAGTTGTAAATGCAGCTTGAAGATATTTCAAAGAAGGGGTATATAGCCAAGTGTGTCACCTTGGGGTGCCCCAGTCTTTTTTGTGAAGAATAAATATGGGACATTAAGATTGTGCATTGATTTCAGATAGTTGAATAAATTGACTGTGAAGAACAAGTATCCTCTGCCAAGGATTGATGACATTTTTGATCAATTGAATAATGCCAAGATATTTTCAAAGATATATCTCAGGTCCAGATACTATCAGGTAAGGATTAAAGAGGAATATATCAACAAGACTACCTTCAGGACAAGGTATGGTCATTATGAGTTCACAGTGGTGCCATTTGGGTTGTCAAATGCACTAGTTGTTTTCATGTGCTTCATGAATGGTGTTTTCTGAGAATATTTAGACAAGTTTGTAATTGTCTTTTTAGATTACATTCTTATATATTCTAAATCATAAGAAGAGCATGAGCATCATTTGAGGATGGTGTTGCAAGTATTAATGGAGTGTCAATTGTATGCCAAATTGAACAAGTGTTCATTTTATCAGAAGCAAATTCACTATTTGGGACATATCATTTCAAAGGAAGGGATTGCAGTGGATCCTGAGAAGATATCAGCCATTAGAGAATGGTCAATGCCAAAGAATGTGATAGAGGTCAAATCAACCATGGGCCTTGTAGGCTACTACATGAGATTCATTGAAATATTTTCAAAGATTGCACACCCAATCACTTCCTTACAAAGGAAGGGTGTGAAGTTTCAGTGGACATTGGATTGTGAAAAAAGATTCCAACACTTGAAACCATTATTAACAAGTGTTCCAATACTAAGGATTGCAGACCCAAATGAAGAATTCATCGTATGCACAGATGCATGTAAAGAATGATTTGGTGGAGTCCTCAGTCAAAATGAATTTGTTATATGTTATGAATCAAGGAAGTTGAAGGAGCATGAAAGACACTATGCCACTCATGATTTGGAGTTGGAAGCCATAGTGCATGCCTTGAGGAAATGGAGACACTACCTCATGGGGAAAAGGTTTGAGCTGAGAACAGACCATAATGGTATGAAATATTTATTTGATCAACCAACTCTAGATGTTAGGCAAAGCAGATGGTTAGAATTTCTATGGGAATATGACTTTGATATAAAGCATATCAAAGGGAAGGAGAACAAAGTGGTTGATGCACTCAGCAGAAGAGTGCACAATTTGTATGCTACAACCTTAGCATGTACCAATCATATTTGAAACACATAATTATAGAGATTGTCAAATCAGATTTGCAATACAGAGAATTAGTGGGAAAATTACAGCAAGGTAATTTGCTGTAGAAAATTGAAGAATACAAGCTAGATAATGATGAAATTCTCATGTACAAGGGCATAATTTATGTACCAAATTCTAATGAATTGAAAAATCTGATATTGGGAAAAATGCATAATGTACCTTATGTTGGGCACCCAGGATATCAGAAAACTATTGCAGCTGTCAAAAGCCAATATTATTGGCCAGGCATAAAGAAAGAGGTTGTTGATTTTATTGCCAAATGTTTGGAATGTCAAAAGGTAAAGGTTGAGCATAGACACCCAACTGGTTTGCTACAACCATTACCTATTCATGAGTGGAAATGGAAAGTTGTAACAATAGATTTCATCACCAAACTGCCCAGAATAAGCAAGCAACACGATTCTATCATGGTAGTGGTGGATAAGCTTACTAAAGCTACCAATTTTATTCCAGTTAAGCTCACTCACAAGGCAAAAAACATTGTTGATGTTTATATGAGAGAAATTGCTAGATTACATGGCATACCCAAGACAATTATGTCTGACAGAGATCCAAAATTTACCTCAAAATTTTGGAAAGGATTATTTAATGGATTTGGAGCAAATTTAAATTTTAGTACAACTTATCATCCAGAATCAGATGGACAAACAAAGAGGGTGAATCAAGTGATTGAAGATATGTTGAGTATGTATGTGATGGATAAACCATCAAAATGGAAAGAATACCTACACTTGGTAGAGTTTGCTTATAAAAATGTGTACCAAGCATCTCTAAAGATGAGTCCATTTGAGACACTTTATGGCAGAAAGTGCAACACATCGATAAGTTGTGATAACACAACAGATAGAGCAGTGGTTGGACTAGATTTACTCAAGGAAATGGAGGAGAAAATGATAAAAATAAAACAAAATTTAAAGGCTGCCCAAAATAGGAAGAGAAGCTATGCTGATAAAGGAAGAACTCATAGGGAATTTAAAGTGGGTGACCATGTATTCTTGAAAGTGAAGGCCAACAGAATTTCCCTGAAGTTGGAAAATTGTTCAAAGTTGGCAGCTCACTATTGTGCGCCATTTGAATTCTTATAGAGGATTGGTCTAGTAGCTTATATGATTACATTGCTTGCATCTATGTCTATTCATAATGTATTCCATGTATCATTTCGCAAGAAATATATATCTGATGCTAATCATGTTATTGATTGGAATGTGATTCAGGTGGAGCAGGAAGGTGCTTTTCAAGTGAATCCGGTATGCATTATGTATCGAAAAATCAAATAGCTCCATAATCGAGCCATAGGTCTTGTAAAGGCCCAATGGACCTTGTACGGTCTTGAGGATGCTACTTGGGAGTATGAGGATGCAATGCGGGTAGAATACCTACATCTTTTTTAGGATGTTTGGAATTTTGTTGTATATGGGTACATGATGCACTAAGGATAGTGCATAGATAAGGGTGGGGGAGGAGGGGGGGCCAGATTGTAATATCCCTAGGCCGAACCCAATTTTAAATGTAAATGAAAATGTACTTAAGCTGGTGAGTTGTTTGATATCATTTTTGTATGCACCTTCATGGCATAGTGCACGCATGTAATGCATAGTAAAATGATGAAGTGTGCACATTCCAGGATATCACGTGCAACATCTTAAGTGCATGTGATATCGAGGCCAACGAGCCTTTATGCATATGCTATGTTTTATAGGTTGGTGAGCCAGTTATTATAAGCTAGGATGCTTATGTTTTGATTAGGCTGGAGAGCCTAGATGTGGAAGGCCAGTGTGCCTATTTTGTACATGTCTCATCATTAATATAAAATACATCGTTGTGCGCAGAACGACCAAAATAAAAGAGATGGGGGAATAAACTCCACTAGTGAGAGAAAGGGGTGGGGGCTAAACGTTAAGGAAAATGGCTAAGATAGGGATCTTAAACTAAAAAGTAATATTATATTAATATTCCTTAAATCATAAAGTATAGATAATTATTTTATCCTAAGTTCTAAAGTTGGGGACATGTGGGCCAAAGTAGCTCCCAACATGACAAGTGTCAAGTTGGGGACATGCATACATATTGTTGGGACTTAGTTCATTTTGGGATCTTGTCCATCATTCCTTCCATCATTCAACCATTAGTCCATGAAAATTCACACAGTCATTGAGCTACCCTCGTACCTTCATATCACTATACCTGAACTGTATCCATAGCCATATTTGTTTGGTAGCTGGTTAGCTTGGGAGTTGGACTGAAGAAGTGGGTTGTCTGGCCCGTGGGATATTGAAAAGGAGGGTTGTACGGCCTGTGAGAAATTCTCTGGGTGAGAGAATTTTTGGGAATTGATTTCCTGAAGGTGTTGAACTGTAGCTACAGTTCTCTGAGACTTCCTGTTCGATCTATTGTTGAAGCCCAAAAAGGAAGTGGGGAAGTTAAAGGACTGTTGAGCAGAGAAGGGGCACACTTCCTGGGTGAGACATGTATGTGGGGAATGAGGAACTGTAGGTTGTTAGTTTGAGTTGGCACCTGAGACAAAGTGTTTCCTGTTGTCTATGAGCCTTTAGCCTGGTTAGGAATCCCTTTATCCGGGTGGATTTTAGTCCTAGTTCAGGGGTGACTCACTATTGAGAGTGATGAACAATGTGGTCTAAGGCTGGGAGGCTTGTGGAAGGTCTGCATGCAGTTGGTGAAATTCTTACCATGATAACTGCCAATTATGTGATAAATTTACATGCTTCATTTTTATTTACATGATTATTTTTATGGGTTATCATATGTGCAGTTATAACTGTGTTTATTTTTATGAGTATTTCCTATATATGTTGCATGTATATGTTTATTGTTATTTTAGTGTGAATCTGTGTATTTAAAGATGTATTTGTATGTTTACATTTTATATATAATCCTTTCGCAAGCGTTCTATGTGTATATATTTTAATTGCATGCAGTTCGAAAAATTTATGTGGTATAGTTTAGTTGGATACTGGGTATGTTATAGTATATTCCGTAGTGAGAGAACAAAAGTGTTCTCTGGAGTAGTGTGGCCCGACCATGAGTGGTCGGGGACGTTACACCTTCTATAACAATAATTATATATAAATATAGTCATGTGTGAGACCATAATATGGTTGGATATGGAAGGTCTATAGCACTATGTGAGTGCTCAATGGTATCTACTGCATATCTGATGTTTGGAATGCAACCTCTTTTCCGAAACTGAAGAGCACTTAAGAATTATATTCTTGGTGTTGTGTTTGGGTTGAAAATGAAGGTATCCAAATAGTCATGCAAGTAGTAGGAAGTGTGTGGATGATGTGTTGAGGAATTGGCCAAAACTTCCAACTCATCGTGGTGGAATGCATGGCATAGTTATGTGGTATTATGTAGCCAATGCATGGATACATTGTGTAGTTGTGGCCATGGGTATTGGCACATCGATTGTTATTTTATTCATTAATTAATTATTTCATTATTAAAAGCATGTGGTGTTGAAAATACATAATGATGGATATATGCATTATATTTAATATCAATACTAGCTGAAGGTGATTGGATTGTTGTTGTTACAATTCCAAGATCAATTTTTGGAGCTATTAAAAATGTTACAAGTGATAATACATGAATCATTGAATGTATTTGGGTGAATGCATGTATATATTATATAACATAGAAATGATTATTATAGCAACTAAAATGATGTGAGTATTGCTAAATCATGAAGTTGAAAACACTTCAGGAACTGTTAGATATTACAACAAGAAAGTTGCAGGTTAAATAAGCTACATGATGATAAATTACAGAAAATCTTTGTTGAGGGGACAAAGTGATAAAAATGTTTCTGGATAGAAGAAAAAAAATATTGGCTGATAATACATGTGTACAGAATGATGGATTCATTCCATTGAATATTTGAATTCCATTTAATGTCAAGAATTGATGGAAGTAATTGAATTGTAGTTGTAAGCAATTATGAGCTCAATTGTTACCATGAATATATATATACCTTGTACATGAGCTATTGACAATTTGTTTGGCTGAGGAATGTTGAAATTGTAGGAAGAAAGGGTCTTGGTTATGGAAGTGTTGTAATCCCATAAAGAAAAAAAATTCCTATTGCCGCAAGAGACAAATTATTATGAGAAGAAGATCATGTTTGGAAATTTTATATAAAATAGTTTTGGGAATTACAATTTAATAATTACTGACAAATTGTTTTGGTTGAATGTAAATTGAAGAAATTGTAGGTAGGATGGTCTTGGATATGTCAGGGATGTAATCCATATCGAATAATAATATCTTGATGCAGACCCCCGACCCTCGGGCAGAGATCTGCACAGGATCTTCACTAAAACCACGCTAAGGGTTAATTAAACCCTTTGTTTAAGTCACAAAGAACTTCAGGTTTCGAGACTTGGAGAGTCCCGATGTATTTCCACAGTTCTCGACAAATGCCGAAATGCGAAACATCAACGAACGTTGACTGCGCCAATGCGACGAGCACATGCCACCTGTTACCCACTACTTTCGGCTTTCAGGACTTTGAGCGAACAACCAACAATCGTTTCTCTTCCCTTATGATTCCTTGAACATCGAAATTACTGAATGCTGAAATGGACTCAATGTCCCATGGAATGCGATATTGATGGCCTTTCAGGATTTTCGTCGAAGCTTAACCCCTCCTTTTACTTTCTTTGCACGTATCCTCCAACTGAGACCTGGGACCCACCTTTTCGGTGTTTCTCTCTTCATGATTTTGGGATTTGCATTGACCATGCAACTCTACCTCATGAGTCCTGAAACCCAGAAACCCGATTGGTACCCAACGACTATTGTTACTCAACCTTTTCGGGAATTTTTCCTTTCCCTCTTTGGGATTTTGCGAACCAGGAGTTTCAAACTCTCGATTCGAAAACTACAGCCTCCTCTACTTCCCGAACTCTGGAAAACCAAAATTCCAAAATCCCACACCAAAGGCACACCATGTTTCATGACTTTAGGATTTTCAATGCAAAGGGTCTCGGTTCCTTGTCATTAGAATTTCCAATATGTCGAACCCTGAATTACTGAATTTTCGAAATTCCACACCTGGAAATCCCTTTCACGATCCAGGAATTTGCATGACCAAGGATTTTGGCCTGCATCCAAACTTATGAATCTCAAATTATCAAAATGATCCGACCGCTCAAACAGACCACGATCAATGGTCCACGTTGATTCTTGATGATAGGGTGGTGGATTCATCCAACTCCTAACCACCTTGCAGCTCCTCTGGATCCTATGGTCCTCACGGTTTCACGAGTTCTCCACGGAGAATTTTGACCACCAGATGCACTCCTCAATGGCTTCTTCCCAAACGACTCAGTGTTCCCCCTCCTGAACTTAACTTCTATGAGATGNGAAAATCTTCAAATAACCTTTGGTTATTTGAGTCTCCAACCCTGGGCACTCTTTGCAACAGTGGTCCTTCAACCTTCCTTCTAGATTTATAAAATTCAAGTCTTCAATTGGCCTACGCACACCTTGCGTGACTCTGTGCTTTACCTGCACTTCAGCTGGTATGAGAACAACGATATCTCTCCTGAGATTTCTAAGATAAAACTCAGACCCTCATCAACGCACACCTAGCAAACGTTCACTACACTCCTTGCAGGAATTCTTAGGAAGAGAGACAATTTAAACTCATTCTTCTCCTCTCTCATACTTCATACATTCACCATGAAATCATACACACAACACACCATCGAAACAAATGCATAACAAAGAAACAAATCAACTATAAACATACCATTCAACAAATGTAAACAGTAAGCATCATAACACCATGAAAGTTGAGTCAAAGATTCATATATTAACTCAAGTTCTCCTGTACATGGATTCTACTCTACAGTTCTATGCTACAGCTCTACAGCTTATGAAATCTGAATGATCATCTCAAAAGTTACAATGATCCAAGGGTGAGGGTGTCTATATCCGTTTTCCCTCCTATAGTTCTAAATTGTCTAATATATTAAATTAAATCTACCTACTTGCATTCATTACGCATAAATGCCTTTACATACTACTGATGAGAGCAATGCTCAAAATCTGTTTACAACATCTAGACATAAGTGTAAGTACACTTCCCTTAACTATTACATCAATGTCCATTCATTAATATCAAAACACTTCAAAATGTGCGTTGTTTCTTTTCCAACTGTCTCCCGCTTTTATGTTTCTTTCTTGGCTGGCTGCTTACGATGCTCATGCATCATACTCCCTCGCTTGAAAATTTTCATGAACTCGTGTTCATGATCTCTTGCATGGTCTATCCATGCCTATGAATTGTTGCTTCATCCTCCCAACTGGCATCTTCAACTGGATGTCCCTTCCATTTAACCAAGTATTCAAAATAGTCTTTTCTCCTGGTGTTTTTGCTAACCCTTTTGTCAATTATGTTTTCCATCTGTGGCTCTACAGCTACAGGCATTTGTTTTTTCCATTGAATTTCTTTCTGTTCCTCCTCTGTTCTTTCTTCTTCATCTCTGTAAGGGTAAAAATCTGCAACATTAAATATCAGTGAGATTCTGACCCCATCGGGTAATTCAATCTCATATGCATTTACCACAAATTTCCTTATGACCTTGCATGGTCCAATCTTTTTCATCTTCAGCTTATTATACGTTCCCCTTGGGAACCTCTCCTTCCTCAAATGCGCAAGAATCAGATCACCAACTTCAAATTGAAGTTCTCTCCTGTGTTGATCTGGTCTCTGCTTGTATTCCTAACTTGAACTCTGGAATCGCTCCTTAACTCGGCTATGAAGCTCCTTCATTCCTTCTACAAATTCCTCTGCACTAGCACTCTTGAATTCATTTTGTTCCAAATCTTTCAGTTCAAAAACTCCCCTTGGCTGCATTCCATATACAATCTGGAATGGAATCTGCCCTGTGCTTCTATTGAGTGAATCATTGTAAGTGAATTTTGGCTGTGGCAGAATGTGATCCCATTGACTTTGGTGTTCAGTCACTAGGATTATTAACAAATCTCCCAAGCTCATGTTTACAACTTTTGTCTTTCCATCCATCTGAGGATGATATGCTAAGCTAAAAGACAAAATTGTCCCCAAATTTTTCTATAAGGTCCTCCAAAAATTCCCTACAAACTCGGTATCTCGATTAGAAACGATACTCTTTGGCAAGCCGTGAAGTCTGACGACTTCCTTGAAAAATAGGTTTGCAATATGAGTTGCATCACTGGTTTTCTGGCATGGTATGAAATGTGCCATTTTTAAAAATCTATCGACTACCAAAAAGATTGAATCATATCCTCTCTGTGTCCTTGGCAGTCCCAATATGAAATCTATGCTCATTGCATCCCATGGCCTTTCAAGTATGGGAAATGGTTGGTATAACCCTGTATCCTGTCTTTTTCATTTTGTGTGCTCACAAATTCTGCACCTGTCCACAAATTTCCTAACATTTTTTCTCATCCCTGAAAAAAAATATGAGCCATTCAACTTTGAGAACATCTTGTCATGACCGAAATGTCCGGCCAATCCTCCACTGTGTTTTTCCTTCAGCAAATTCTCCCTCATGGAGCATTTCAGAATACATAGTTGATTTCCCCTAAACAATAATCCATCCTGGGTCATGTATTCATTCCATCATCTTTTGTCCCTAAGAATTGGATTCTCAGATGCCTCATATGCCTCCTTAAAATCTGGGTCATCCCTGTACATTTCTTTGAGGTTATCAAAACCCAAAGTCTTGACTCTGAATTCCTGCATAAGCAAACATTTCCTCTTCAAAGCATCAACAACTTTGTTAGCAGTTCTAGAAATATGTTTAATCACAAAAGTAAAATTTTGCATGTGTTCAACCCATTTAGCATGTTTTTGGTTTAACTTCTCTTGTCGAGTCACGAATTTCAAAGCGTGATTATCTTTGTACAAAACAAACTCCTTGGGAACCAAATAGTGTCTCCATTTCTTCAATGCTTGTATGACGGCATAGAATTCTTTGTCATATGTGGAGTACTTAATCTTCGCTTCATTCAGTTTTTCACTGAAGTACGAAACCAACCTCTCATCTTGGCTCAAGACTGCTCCAATTGCAAATCCACTCGTGTCACATCTGACTTGGAATGTCTTGCTAAAATATGGAAAAAGCAAAATTGGTTGCTCAGTGATCTTCGTCTTCAACAAATTGAATCTCTTCTCTACTTCCTCCGTCCAATGAAAAGATTTATATCTTTTCTTCACCGTATCCATCATCGATGCGCTAATTCCACTAAAGTTTCAGATAAATTTCTTGTAGAATCTAGCCAAACCATGGAAGCTTCGAACTTCAAACAAGCTCTTCGACGATGGACAATTCTTAATCGCCTTTATTTTTTCCGGATCCATTTTTAATTCATTTGCAGAGATAACAAAACCCAAATAAATGAGTTATGTCCTCATAAATGATGATTTCTTCATATTAATCAATGATTTCTCTTGTTGTAATCTTCTCATTACTGCAACTAAATGATTTAAGTATTCTATTTCTGTCTTGTTGAAAATTAATATATCATTAAGATATACAATAACGAATTTCCCTATGAAATCCTTCAGGACTTCATTCATCAACCTCATGAAAGTACTGGGTGCATTCGTTAAGCCAAATGGCATGACAAGCCATTAATACAGCCCCTCATTCGTCTTGAATGTTGTCTTCCATTCATCACCTTCTCTCATTCTAATTTGATGATACCCACTTTTCAAATCAATCTTTGAAAAAAATCTTGCTCCACTCAAGAAATCCATCAAGTTGTCCATCATTGGTAATGGAAATTTGTATCTGATGGTAATATTATTAATCGCCATTGAGTCTGTACACATCCTCCAGCCTTTGTCTTTATTTCATCTAAGCACTATCGGAACAACGCATGGACTCAAGATTTCCCGAATCAATCCTTTGTCCATTAAGTCCTGGACCTGTCTCTTAACTTCTTCATTTTCCTGCGGTGTCAACCAATATGCTTCTTTGTTCAGAAAAATGGCTCCAGGTATAAGATCGATATGATGACTTATACTCCTAATAGGTGGCAATGAACAAGGTAGTTTTTCCACTACTATATCGGTAAACTCTCCCAGCAACTCATGGATTTCTTCTGGTAAATCATCTATTCTCATACTGGTCAAAACAATTATGGGCTTTTTGACCACAATAAATTGTGTGTCTTCCTTCCTTTTAACCTCATCAAGAAGTTCCTTCCCACTCATGAGAAGTACAATGTTGCTTGTCTCTATTTTCACTTCTTTATCCTTAATTGACAGCAACATGTGAGCCCTACCATTTTTCTCCAGGGTGTACGTGTTCTTTCTCCCATCATGAACTATGTTTCTGTCATATTTCCATGGTCTACCTAGCAATAGATGACAAACATCCATGGGAATGACATCACATAATATTTCATATTTATATCCTCCTATTTTAAATTCAACTAAACACTGTTTAGTGGCATTTACCTGATGTCCTTTTTGTAGCCACGAAACTCTATATGGGCTTGGATGTACAACAATCTCCAGCTCCAGCTTCTCTACGATCTCTATAAATACAAGATTGTCTATGCTACCACTGTCCACTATGACCTTGCATACCCTATCCTTAGTTTTGCAAGCAGTCTGAAACAGAATGTTTCTTTGGGCTGGGTT